>JBAKGL010466416.1:0-10052 GCA_037178445.1 Onykia robusta | reverse complement strand
GTAGAATTTTCACGCCGGCAGCGGCTGGGGACTTTCACTCCCTGGATCAAGTAATAGCAAGTCTCCTCAATACTGCAGGACTCTTCTCAGTATTCGGGCTGATTTCAGCTGTGCTGTCGTTTAGATAGTCCCACTTCTACCCCGGATTCCAATGTCTTCCAACTTTTCTTTTGCTAGATCCATGGGGACCGTTCCCATGGCTCTGGGGGCAGTAGTGGACGACAGTCACCATCATGTTCCATAACCTTTTGCATCTCTAGCCCTTCTCAGTTTCACCCAGGTGTCCACCAGAAGAGCAACATCTATCATATGGGATGTTCTTTCTTCCTTAATTCCCTTCCATGAGATCTGATCTTCTGGCCGGGATTGGGTGATCCGTTTTAAATCTCAAAGTCACAAAGAACTTTGCAAGTTTCATTCTCCATGACAGAGTATGGTATGCGCATGTACAATTGGTTCGTTTGGTCGAAGTGTAGTCACTTGCACATTTCCTTGTGGATCACCCTCCCCACAACTGTTCTTGTATTCCCTTTGGGCGAGTTTGCTACTCCCGCGTACTGTATGGTCCATACTTATCTTCCCATTAACTACACTTGCTGTTCCTTTGTGTTTTGTCTATCTTAGTCTATATATAGTTAGTTCTTATGGCATTGTCCTGGGTCACTGTTAGCAGCAATTCGGTATCCTTTAGGTTTCCTTTGCGTAGCCATGTCCATCTTGTCAGATCTGCAATTTCTTTGAATTGATGCCCGTGTAGCAGTTTTCTCCCCATTTTCAGAATCTTGTTTTTGCAATTACTGTCTCCCTAGTCTCCCTGTTAGCTCTATTGTTGTCTCTGACTGCTGTAATTAATATTTCCTTAGACTGCCCTGTACAATATGCCAGCCCCTTAATTAGTGAGTCCACGCAGTCCCTCGCCCAATTTGAAATGGGGCTGGACTATCACACGGTAGAAACTGCCCATCTATGTATTCTTTTGATTACATTTCCGCTACATTGTTTGGTTTCCATCATCATCATCATCATCATCATCATCATCATCATCCTCATCATCTTCGTCGTCGTCATCATCATCGTCATTATTATTGGTGATTATTTTTATTAGTGTTGTTCAATGGAATATATTTTGTTGATATAACAAATCAAAGATATTAGGTACACTTCGTCTTTCGAAAGTTCGTTTACGCCACCTTTTTTTGCTCTTACGAAAAGATCGAAAAGCGTTCAGTGTTTGTTTTGCGGAGAGTCGTCATAGAGACAGTGTGCACCCCTCTCCCTCTCTTTGGCACCCCAGTCTCCTGTATCTCCCACCAACCAAATCCGATGGTTGCACTCTTTCCCATCGCAAGATGCATGGACAAAATATCTCGCCATACATACCTTACTTGCCCTAACCATCATCACCATGTTGGGGCCTGGGAACGCTCAAAATGTTCCCATATGATTTAATCGTATTTGTTGTACGCCATTTCGTCTGGGCTGCTATTACCAAAGATTCCGTTTCCCTGTTTAAGTGTTCTTAGCGTAACTATGCCCAGATAATTTCGATGGAAATTTCTTGAATTCTCCATAATTGCTATAACTGTTACAAACATAGCAGAAGCTGGTGTAACGATTATCAGCATGGACATTTTGGTTACGACTGCTTATTATGTTGTTTACGCACTAAATATATGATTGCACTTCTGCCAACACTTTTTCTCATCGCAAAATACATGGACGCAATATCAGATCTCCTCAAACTAAGCACCACGGCCCCCTGTGCATAGCAATTATTGGTGTTCGCTTAAAAAATAATCCCACATTTTAAAGCTTAAGATTGTTAAGGCATCTAAGAATTAAAGAATAATACGATCACACTTCCGTTTTATTCTTACTTACATATTTAAAGGTTTAAGAGGGGGTTCTATTTACGATGCAATTATAATGCTGAACTGAACCCTTACTTAGCGTCCATTGTAAACATAACTATAGAAAGGTGATGTAAAGACTTATAATCTACAGTGCCTATCAAAGTAACTGGTTCGCAGGAAGTAAAAGATCACACCCTCGCTCACTCAATGTTAAAAAACAGCGGACAAAGGGATAACAACAAGTAAAATCTTATCAAGTTAAAGTCACACATGATCTTTTGAAGAAAAAAAAATAGTAGAAAAAGTCGATGTGAAAATACAGGGTATTTGTTCGGTTGTTAGGCGACCGCCTGATGGACGAACCGGCCCTGAGATCTACAATAAACCAAGCTTTGTAAAGACTGCATAGTTAGTACCTAGTATTTTTAAATAGGTTAGTACAAGGTCGAATTTTGGTATGAAAAACTTGGTCAAACTATTTAGTTTCATGTTAAGGCAAAACATCTGACCAAATCTAAAAGTAAAGTCTAACATTTAATCTGTTAGTCTAAATCGAGAAACGAGACGAAATTTCGTAGAAAGAAACGAAAAACAAGACGAAACATTTCTGCGATTGAGATTTTCGATTTGTTATTTCTCGATTCTCGACCCTAACCAAGTTTGGATCTAGCTTATACCTAGTTTTTCGTTTTTTTAAAAAAACTATCTCAGTAGTCAGGTGTATACAAACTAGGTACGATGTCAAAAGTAGGTTACACATTGGTACCAGCAACGGTAAAGAGCTACGGTAGAACTGTCGCATAAATACACCCTAAAACACTTTGGTCAATGAAGATGGGACATTGCCTTATCTGAGAAGCATTTGAGCACTCTCTATTGGGTTACAAAAGAGATTGCATGATTCAGAGGCTGGTACTCCGTATCCCTGCCAATCCCTGTCATTCACTAAAACTTCTTAATATTACTTGTTCTCAAACATAAACAAACTTTCAGCCATTCCTTGTCCCACGTTTCATTAACGTCTGGGAACTAGTAGTATAAAAAGTGGCAGGGATATTCCTTTCATTGAACTATTTCATTAATGTGTGGTAGAGATAGTCTTTGCATTGAAATATTTCATTAACGTGTGGCAGGGAATGGCAATGATTCAAACGATGGATTTTAATCCTGTAAAAACAAAAATCTTTCTTTTAAATAGATTCTCAACAAAGGAGGAAAACATTGAGGTCAAATAAAAGCCACAACTTTAAATGGTGATGTTCAATGCAAGCTGCCAAGCCGGCTATTTTATTTTTAAAGATAAGCGCAAAAGAATCCTCCCATCCCGTATTTCCCCATATTTGACCTTGTGCAAAGTTTAGTCAATATATAGAAAATTCCACTGAAATGATACTTAAAAAGGGATGAAGAATCTTAAAAGTATAAAAGTCCCCAGCATAAAACGTTTTTGCTAGAAAAATGTAAACAAAAAATCGAATCGACCATAGCTCACCATCTCTCATAAGCCAACGTATAGCACGTTATTGAAATATATTACGGAATAACGAATTGTGAAAAAGGAGATGACGATGACAGGCACTCTTCGAAACATAGTCCCCGGCTTTTGAACAAAAAATAGGAATCACAGTTGTGATATTCCCATGATTAGTCCCACATGCTCTAATTATGTTTACAATAAATACAAGCAATAAACATAATCCACATGAGGCAAAGCAAAAACAAAACACAATTATAAACAATAAAGAAGGGTAGCTTAGGCGTCGAACACACCCTCTGACATCCGGCAACGATAAAATGAGTGAGGTGGGGGTGGAGAGGTTGGCTGGGAATTAGTGATGTAAATAAAAGATAAGGATAACTGAGAATTATTGCATCTAATAAGTTACCAATCTATTTTTGATATAGAATTATAATTTTTTCATCCTTAATAAGGATAATTCTCTTTTATTGGTGTCTCTACTGCACTCATATCAACAAAGACGAAATGTAGTACTTCTAATTCGACCAGTCAATATCACCAATACACGCAAAAAACCTTTTTATTTCTGTCAGCACCTCCATGACAACTGTAATAAGATCAATAACAACAACAATATAAGCCTGATTGCTTGATGGATTAGAGAGTTCCGTATTTCTCACCGCCGTTCGAACCCACACAAAAGCCTGGATTTCGAATCCTGATTTTCAAGGCAAGCTCGCATAAAAGTTGGCACACATGATATTTCAACTCCATCTGACCGTAAGCTACATTAAGTTAAGACTTCCATCCTGACTGACTGTCAGTGTTCAAGACAAGGTCAAGGCTAGTATTTAGAAAGCTGATCTTTAAGGTATTCAAGTTGTTCTCACTTGGAAGTTGGCGCAACACAATATTCCTATTCTTTTTCCCATTATTAGGCGTTGTGACGTACTCAGCTCAGCTTAGTAATTATCAAATGTTCGCCTCGCCGCAGAACAATAATTGCCACGCTCGTAGGCAATCATTGCTACTGTAATGAGCTGTATGCTCACTGGGAGTCCTACACTTGTGTCCTTGCATTGAACTGGCCGATAAAGGTGTACACAACAGGAGAGATGTTGTTTGTTTGTTTTTAAAGGAAAGCCATACAGCGTAGGAATAAAAATAGTGTGGATTAGTAATATCCAAAAAGACATGGAACTTAGAAATGAATCGAAATTAAATACAAGCTTGGCTGCTCGAGTTAAACTCTGCTCCTATTTCTACTTCATTGCGTCATTCTACAATACATTTTGGAGGTATGTAAGACTTGTTAGTTTAGCGCTGGTGGTAACACATCAGGATAGAAATTACTTAATCGTGAGTTCGAATCACAGTAGTGAAATGCTTAGTTTATATGTCAGTTTACTTCTCTATTTATGGTTCTTGTTTTTGTTACATAGGAAAGGAAAGTCCAGTCTTGGATGGGAGTTTGTCAAAAATGGAACTTAGACATGAAATGAAATTGAATAAAAGAAAGAATACAGACGAGATCAGGAATAAAAATTGAGAAAAACGTAAACATTTAGCAATAGAAAAGAAAAACGAACGGATAACGAAATGAAAGAAAATGGAGAGAGGAGGGGAAAAAACTAGGAAAGCAAAATCAAAATAAGAGAGAAAGAGAGGAAAAGACAAAAAAGAGTTTTTAGTTAGTGAACAGGTCTGGTTAGTCACTCTATAGAAACAGTCACAAGACCAATGTCTTTTTTGGCAGCATACCGTGACATCACCTTTTTTTCTTGGGACAGAAATGTCGAAAATTGGGAGGCGGGGGGGGGCTCCCTGTTTTCGACATTTCCTCCCACTGTCTTTATTTTCATCGTCATCAATCTCCCCCTCCCTCTTTTTGACATATCCTCCCACCTTTTTTTATTTTCATCGTCTCCAATCCCCCTCCCTCTTTTTGACACTTCCTCCCACTGTCTTCACTTTCAAACCCCTATCCCCCCCTTTCTATTTTTTTACTCTTCCTTCCACCGTCTCTATTTTCATCGCCATTACCCCTCGGTGTATTGTTTCACTCCTCCTCCCATTGTCTTTACTTAGTGCTGCCATCCTCTGCCCATCCCTCATTCTGGACACTTCCTCCCACTGTCCCTATTTTCATCTCCCCTATTTATTACGATGCTACAAAAGAGAGCCTCAATTGTTCTCGCGGAATCCTTGACGTGTACTGAGAAAAGGCAGCTGCAATTAACTGCACTTCAGACAGCAGTGAAATCGGGACGTTCCGACCGGCCTTTTCCGAAGGCAGAACAAATAATCGAAGAAAATTCCAAAATTCAAAATTGTAACTATTTTATTGATTTTGTCAAACCCCTGGACAAAGTCAGAGTTGAACTTTACTTTCCTATGTAACAAGAACGAGAACAAGAATAATCCTCACCAAAACTAAGGGAGTAAACCAATATGTAAAATCTGCTTTCCCCTATCATGATGTCAGTTTACTGAGGATTGTTCTTGTTACATTGTTACAGGAAAGTAAAGTCAACTCTTGTCTTGGATTGGAGTTTGACAAAAATGGAATGAAATGAAATGAAGTTGAATGAAAGAAAAAATCCGGACAGGTCAAAGAAATAAACATTGAGAAAAACTTAAATATTTTACGGAGGCATCACAAGAACAATCCTCACCAAAAATAGGGGAGTAAACCTCATGTCCAAGGGATTAAATTAACTGTTTAACACTTTAATTTGATTGGACAACGTTGCCTGACGCCAAATCATGTTAATAGAGCATCCTGTAAAATGCAACTCGTAATGAAAACCTAACCGGTCCAGCACCTTGCCCCCCCCCCCTGTCCCGCAGAGAATGTTTACCTTGTTTGGGTTTTTAAAGTAACGCTTTTCCAACGGTTCGGCCCAACATCAGATTTACTGGCATTTGAAACCCAATCACTGGCTTCATTTTGTATGTGACCAATAGGGTCAATTGTAATTCCGAGGAATTTATTGTTAAAGTTTTGGAAAGCTTGTCCCAAGTAGATTTAGAAAGAACTATGGTCACAATGTGTTTTTTAATCCATCTTGATTACGTGATTATCCTGTGTTCGGTCTGTGAATGACTAAAATACTTGTATCTCAGCAACCAAAGGTGCCATGGACATTGGTAGAGTAGTATTTAGTTTATCAATGCGTTGTGTTCACAAAGCAAACAATAAGAAGGAGTTTGTATGTTAATGACCCTTCTGAAAACTTTTTGTATGTTAATGACCCTTCTGAAAACTATTTGTATGTTCATGACCCTCCTCAAAACTATTTGTATGTTAATGACCCTTCTGAAAACTATTTGAATGTTAATGACCCTTCTGAAAACTATTTGAAAGTTAATGACCCTTCTGAAAACTATTTGTATGTTAATGACCCTTCTGAAAACTATTTGAATGTTAATGACCCTTCTGAAAACTATTTCTATGTTAATGACCCTTCTGAAAACTATAGAATATATATCATTTCTTATAGTTGTATATATCAACTTGGTGAGGTATAAAAAATTAAAAAATTCCCCTCACACCCATTTCGTGTTTGCCCCCCCCCCCCCTTCATTAATGTAGAAACGCCACTGAATATCGGACAGAAACAGAAACGTGCACTGTCGTCCACATCCCCAAAGACGTTGGGTTGGATTCCACTAAAGCAGAACATAACGAGACCACAAATGTCGGTCCTTTTAAGCCAGGGTTTCCCAACCTAGGCGATATCGTCCACCAGTGGGCGTTTTCAACACTTAGGTGGGCGGTGAGAAAACTGAGCAGAATATGATGGACCTTTTGAAATGTTGGTGAACCGTTATTAAGTTAATGTTACTACTTGACATTACTTTCATTGAAGGATCCAGCAACTCGAAAGCTGTTCATTTGTTACGGTTTTGTAAGAGTTAAATAAGATGTTGGTATCATTTGGAATATTTACTATACAGGTGGGCGGTGGAAAAATCTTTCCATTTGAAAGTAGGCGGTGACGCCCGAAACGTTGAGAACCCTTTCTCAAAGCGGTCTTTTCTTTTAAACAGATTTGTATAAAGAGGACAACATATTGCATTAACATGTTATTTGGTTCTTGCACAATTGGTCCGATCAAGCGACTATGCATCGTAGCCGATGTTCTATTTAACTGGAATCCATTGTAGTTATTTGAACTGTACGCTTGTTGATGGCGCAGTACAGTCTTCCTTAACCCCACGCCCCATAACTGGCGGCAATATTTAGTCTACTTACTTGACTATTTCGGGCACTTCGTAGCTAGTGTCAACCCGCTTCCGACCCACACCAACAGCCGCAGACAGCAGGAGACGTTCCCTACTCTTGGCTTCGTCATGGATAGCGTCCCAAAGAGCCTGGAATCATAATACAATATGATAGGACACAAAAAATATATATATATATATAGTAGGTGGTAATAAAAATACATCAAAAAGAGTATAACATTATCAGAATGACTTTTGAATGAACGTATAAGTTTTTAATCGAATTAGCCCTACCTATGGTATTGAAGCATTTTGGGGGGGTCTCGGTAGCAGAATTGCCGCACTGTTTGATACAGATCGCAGAGATGTTCTCACAACAACACAAAACCATGCGTAACACGAGAACAAGTTGATAGCCTGAAGCCGATGGGCGGACTGACCCAGTAGGCTGGGTATCAATAAGTGTCAGCTGCGCACACATTTTCGTTGGTTTAATGTGTGGCGTTGCACGTCGCACTTTCAAATAGGTAAACTTATGTATTGACTCACATCTATGATGTAGCTAGCATTCCAGGGAAATAATGAATCACCACCACCCATATATGCTGTGTTGGGGTGATCAATTAAAAGGCTCGAAATAGGGGTGATCAATGAATAAGTTACTTCATCAGCTTTTGTTGGGCTGTAATCACTAGAAAGGGTCTGTGTTTTCAAAATACGAGCGAGCAAAAGCTTCAGCGCGCGGACTGGAGAGTTATACCGCGTACATGACCCCGACGTCTGAGGATCGCAAAACCGCCCAATTTGATTTAATTCATAGGTTTTTCAAATCCGTGAGGCTATTTCTTCACAATATTCTTTATCTTTTTAAGGGGGTCTGAATTCCACGTGTCATCCTTGTTTCGATAGAAATCAAATATAATTTTGATTACGGTGTTATCTGAACATTTGCGCCTTTGACTGGAATCAATTTTGGGGTGCGGTTTCTGCATTTGATCCAGAGTTTTCGAATGATCGGAAATAGAATCAATAAGTCTGGTTAGTCACCAAATAGAAACAGTCACGTGGTCAACATCTTTTGACAGCAATCCGTGTTGGGGATGATTAATAACGGATTGAAAAAGGGGCGATCAATGAATACGTTGGGCAGTAATCACTGAAGAAAAGCCCGAATTTTCGAAAGTAAAAACGAGTGCGAACGCTGTTGACACAAGATAATGGACCAATTTAGCATGAACTTAAACAGCAAATTGAACCGCCACTAAAAAGCTATTTAGGGAGGGAGTTTAAAAACAAATAAACAAAGCGTTTTTTTTCTAGACATAATGAGGAGTAAATGTTTAGATTTTCAGCCATCTAGCTCCATTGGTGCGGCTTGTACGTGCCATACATACATAGCCAGCCAACTTAAAAACTGAAGAAACCTTTGTTGACAGTTTTGGTTGACAGTTTCTAATAGAATCAAATGGAACGAACGAGTCATCGATGCAGTGAAGAGAATTGAGGGCTTGGTCCCACGAACGGAGACTTAAATTGATTCTCAACGTCTTTGCAGGTCCTATGTCAGCGGGATCTGAACGTGAATAGCCCAACAGCCAGCGTAAATGGAGTTTTAAGGTGAAGTGCGATGCATGCACAGCCGACCCCGCCCGTCATGTCAGGGTCCACCCATATATGCTGTGGTCCGCTGAGGTGGCGCAGATAGGAAGAGGTCGTAGGTGTTTATCTGGAGTATCCTTCTCCTGGTAGATGCCGGTGTAGGCTCTAGAGTTCTACCAACCCTTTGGGGGTGAATTCGGACAGAATTCGGCTGTCTAAAAATTTAGGCACAGATCTCGAAGACAGTGCGGCTGTCTGCAACAAAAGTGCAGATCCTAGAAAACTCCAGCTGTATCAGATGTGCACTGACTATGGGGTGGGGTCTGCATCCTCTCCACTCAGTAGTGACGCGACAGCGTGACTAGAATTACACATAAGAAACAAACTGTTATATATAATAAACTCACCTTCAGTAGAAGTGTAAATTTATGCTTCTCGCTCGCCTGTGGGTATTCCCAGTCGATGTCTATTCCATCAAAGCCATATTTTCGCGTGTATTTCACGATGTTCTCGGCAAAGGTCTTGCGGCTTTCTTCCGAGGCTGAGGCCAGTTCGAAGCCGTAGGCGGCGTCCGTCTGTCCGCCGACCGACAGCATGGTCTTCGTGTCGAAACCGTCTTTCAGTTTGTTGAAGGCCTCGTAGTTGCCATTCAGATCGTTGGGTTCGGTCGGGTAGACGTTCAGCTTGCCATCGATCTTGACGAAGGCGTACATCAGGTGCGAGCACAGCTTGGGATCGATCTCGTTCACCTTGAGTCGCGCCGTCGAGACGTTCTTCAACGGCGACCAGTTGGGGAAGTAGCAGACGCTAATGAACTGCTTGACTGCAACAGAGAGGGGGAATGGACGGATGAAATGAATGGGTGAATAACCTTTGAGTGCGGAGAGAGAGAGTGAGAGAGAGAGAGAGAGAGA
>JBAKGL010455311.1:0-10058 GCA_037178445.1 Onykia robusta | reverse complement strand
GGCGGGAGACATTGGTGTTTAGTGGCATTGAGAGCGAGGGTTTGCCAACTGTTTCCTCGTGGACGATAGGCTGTTGGAATTTAACTCTCTAAATGTTAGTGTTTATCCTGAGATAGAAACTTACATATGCAGCGGTCCCCTCCGCTTCATGTTCATTCTATTACTATGCTGAGATAGAACCTTACATATTCAGAGATAGAACCTTGCATATGTAGGATTCACCTGTATAAGATATGTTGCAGGTTTTACATGAACTTTCAAAAGGATTATTTACGAAAAGACACGAAGAGGTATTTCTTTGATCTTTTTCAGTCACCTCCGTTCCTTGAGCAGACCCCCTTCTCCGTGTAGGAATTGCTTCTTAGCATAATTCCCTTCAAAGCTGTAGCAGACACTGCGTGAATTGACAGTGGATACCACCTGGTACATGCATTGTGTGCGATTGCTAGATAACCTATATTACAACAACATTAAACAATGGGCTAAAGGTGTGTACACCCATTCTGTCATCATTCATCAAGAAACTTCCGTTGATACGGATGTACATACGTAGAAAGTCGAGAATATGTGAATGCAAAAGAAGCACAAGATACGACACCAATTTGGCACCTCCCACCTTATTTTGCGCAACAAAATCAAAGACAACTCTAAGCCTTTCTTGTAGGTCTTCATGATATTTACATGCTCTAAAGTAAATTATCTATTAATTATTATTTATTTATTTATTGTAAATCAAAATTGAACATACATGTAAAATCCTCGTATCCCTACTGTGATTTCAACTTGCGATCGAGTGACCTCAAAGAAGACATCCTACTACTGCGTAAAACTGACAACTCTTACAAATACACATAAGATTTATTGTATAAATACATCAGCAGTAAAGATTGACTCTGGAGCACACTGGGCTCGTTTACCTTTATTTTTGTGGATTTCATTCTTTAGGTCATTGTTCCACGTGAAGAAACATCCATCAAAGAAGGTATTACCTGATTAAAGTGTATTATACGTGATCAAGCGCAGCATAAAGGTATTAGACAAATAATAGATGATCAGTTTCGAATCAGTGAGTGTCCTGCAATTGAAACTTTCCTAAAAGATTCCAATGCGCCGTATGGATGATCTATTCACCAGGATTCCAGATCGAGAGAATGAGTTCTGGGAGAACATAAGTATTTATGTAAATATCAAAGATTGAATAGTAAACTCCAGACGTCTGGTAAAATATCTATGCAATGTTTATAATTCGAAAAAGAGGTACAGGCTTTATTGGATATTTTCGAACAAGGCAATGGGATCATTTTCTCTGAGATCCGAGATATCATAAATATACCCTCAGAATATAAGGCACCTGAAATACTTTTTTGTCCAGATATGAACATATGGATTCTGTGATGAAGGTGGTTATCGTATAGTTCCTGATTCTTTCTTCAAAACCCAAAAGCATTTAAAAATGTTAAAATGTTAAAAAGTTCAAGAGGTTCTCACATGGCCAAGGCTGTTGAACACTGTATCGGGAAGTACTGTAAAGACAGTGATCTTGGAGATGCTCTAGTGGAAACAAATGTATTTGAAGTTGAGGGTTTTGAATCAGTTATCAGCAGTGTTCAATATGATTGCTCCTTGGGGTGATTTTGAATTATTATGGATGTGCTAGAGGCAATGAAATGAAAGCCTTTTAGGGTGTCCAAGTGGGACATTAATAGAACATCATAAATATCCACTAGAGGGCATTGATCATTGTTTTGAGCAAGATGATTCAGCATAAGTATGAAACCCGTCTTCGGCATATTAATTCAATTAAGATAGAGTTGTATACTTTCGTACCATCATGCGTCCATGCATCTGAACTGGCAGGGACTTTTTCGAAATATAAGTTACTTGAAATATGTAAATCTTGCTAATCTGAACAGGAACTTGGAGTATCACTTACAATCAATCGTAAAATCAGTTCATCAGCCATCACTAAACAGATAATTTGCCAAATATTAGAAAATGACATATGTGAAACTAATTATTAAATTGTTTACGCTGAGTTATACACAGTCTGGCAAACATATTCTTGTCAACACTTAGTAGATACATTTGATGACAATTATAAGAACATCACTGAGAATTTCTCTTTGGATACCACACTAGTCGTTGATTTCACGTCAATGTCATTTGATTTTGATTTTGATGAACGCTATTCGGAGAATGTTAGAGAACGTTAACTAATTCGTCGAGAAATTTTGAGTATGTGCAGCTAATAAGGAAACCCTTCAAACTCCTTTTTGAGCGCATTCTTTACTAATTCAGACTTGTGTCAGCATTACTAGACATACCATTTAGCCTTGAACCTTGTGGACACTTTGTAAAAATGTTCATATTTTCGGAGATCTTTATTGTATGAGTATTGCCATTTCAAATAAAACAGTAACACATACGTAAACACATGTTTGCACGCAGCCACTTGTTATTTCCCAGCAGCTTCCCGGGAGCCCCCTTTGTTTCTTCTTTTTCTCTTACATCATGTGTTATTTCCACGATATAAGATTTGCTTTCCTTTTTTCCTTCAGGATTTGTTTTTCTTCCTCTCCAACTTCAACAACAAATTCAGTCATGAAGCTATTTCAGCATATTATTCTATCAAAACGCTTCGTGGAATCGCTTCCTCTTTCTATCTCTTACCACATGTTTCAGATCAGAACACTTTAAGAAGATAAAGCCGTCTTATAAATGTATCTTGTTTCATCATGAGTTAAATCAACAGACAAAGAAGGACTTGAGCAATTAAAAAAGAACAGAAAACAAATTTGCCTGAGTTTATTTCATATTTTATTCATTTATATTTTAAACATATATTTCATATTTGAAATGTGAAATTAGTTCGAGAAAGATATTGTAGGAGTGACAAGATTAGAATCCTAGGACAGCTCCAGCTTGTTCCATTTCTGAAAATAAAAAGGAAAAGATATACTGAAGTATCTGCAACAATTCAAGGATTTTGAAGAAAGTTATTCGGAGAAAAATAATTGTTAATGGATATTTGATAAACACACAAGGAACTCTATTTTGAAGTAAAGTTTATTTGTAAAATTGCTTCTTTGAATGTTTTTTGAAGTTATAATTATATATGCTTTATTTGTGCGATGAGCAACAAATTGGTGCATTTGGCTGAGATGACTTTTCAATTGAAGTTGTTTGAGTGAAAGTCACCGGTAATTTATGAAGAGAACATGTTTTTCTTCTTTAAACGCCAATGTATTTATTTACTTGAAGAAGCAGAGGGAGGTGGAGAGATAGAGTCGCAGAAGTAAAACTAAAACGTAAATAGATTGTTAAATTGTATCTGGTCGGACCACCAGGAAGATTCACAAATGTACATTTTAATTACAAGTTGTAAAAATAATTTGAAAATAAATGAGAATCTGCTTACCGGTCATATCCAGTTTCTTGTTGTTATCTTTGTCAAAACCCATGAGGACTTGAAGGATCATGTCTAATTGACTTGAAGGGGCACCACTCATGGCTATTAAGGTTTTTAGCTCAGCAACATTCAACATACCGTCATGATCCGCATCCAGCATCATCATTAAGGGCTGGATATTTTCAACACCCTTCTTCTCTTCGTTCAGCTAAAAAAAGAAGAACTGATTGTCAATGGCTAATGGTCCATTCTTTACGGCTATTCTTTCATCACAACAGTAATTGATTGATGCTTTTGCATGGAGCAAGATTATAATCTAATACAGTACTTATTAAGTATGAATGAACACGATGTACACATCCCTCATGATTCGAGTTTAAAGGGGAGAAAAACATATTTAGTTGAGGCACCTAGAAACAATTGATCGCTTAAGTGAGTGTGGCACAGGCAGAATCCATGTTCACCAAATATATTATTTTCAGCTTTTGCTTTTTGAGTGCAATGACCGATGGAAACACATGTATGAATCATGACGTTTATGCTGAAAAGAAAGCTAGGACAAGACATGAATGAAAATAGACGATCTGGGATGTATTAAATCTCTAGAATCAATTATCAATCAATTCTGCCAATTTAACATTTTAAGTAGCTTATAGGTTTTTATTCTAGATTCAACCAAAATACTACATTTCTTTTTATTTGTCCGTTTTTATATCAAATACTTTCAGACAAAGAACAATGAATCATGGTGCTCGGAATCCCTCACAGACACTGTGATTTTGAAATAAATAGTTATACGTACTGGCTTCAGTAGAGTTGCTGCCCTTTTGACCTGCTGAAGAGATTTGAGGTTGGTCAGTAAATTGTTCGGTGCTGCTGCAACTGCTGCAACAAACAAAGCTACGAAGACAATTGCCAATTTACCCATCATTTAAGATTTGAAAACCTATAAAAGAAAGGACGAAAAGAGACAACATTTAATACAAAATGAACATGTGAATATAAATTGTTATGTTTTATTAACAAAAACAGTTTGAATGTAAATTGCGTTTTATTTTCAAAGACAGTTTGAATAAGAACAGGGATTTTCATTTTAGATAAAGAATTAAGAATTACAAATTAAAAGCACTGTGGTAGAGATTAGTAGATTATACGTAAAATAAAGGAATGAATGGGGTGGGTAGAGGAGAAAACTCAAATGAATTAAGTGGAAATATGTAAAAGTGTATGGGAAAATATATGTTGTGGTAGAGTGGACTTTTTCTGAATAAGAACAGGGACTTATTGTGAAAAGATAGGTGTTTTGTTTTAAAAGTTGTTGGCATCGCAGAAGGAGAAACACATATTAGAGATGGAATTGGCTGGAATCACTTAAAAGATCTGTCTGTCATTCTGTGGCTTTCGTTCAGGCTTGAAGAAAATTGTTCAACTTTCGGTTTATGTACGCAAACATTAACACATATATAATGAGAAAGAAAATAAATATCCCCTTTGCAGTATTACGAACGATATTCAATTGTTTCATGCTGCTTAAGTTCTAACACTGGATGGGAACAGATATTTCTGTTCAAAAGAGTGAGGAGGAATAAAGATGAAAAAAGGTAGCTTACCCTGCAGGAAATGTATAGCGAGATGTTAATCTGTTGAAATCGTCTTTGTTTGAATGGAAACGAAGTCTTGGTTTTTATACAGAAAAGATACGGAGTGATTAAATGACAGTACATTACAAACTCCTTCATTTATGTCATTACATAATTAATGTATATGTGCATGTGTGAGCGCATATGTGCCAGCATGTGCTTATTTAAACTCAAACACATACACACAGAGACACATATGATTGCTTTCGTGTACATGTCTGTATGAATTGGTATTTTCCAACATTTTCCTCGTTTCAAATAATTTCTTAATAGATCTGATTTTGTTGATTTGTTCAACTTAATATTATTGATATTAACCTGAAATAAAAACTTTCTCTTTACATTTAATTAGAAATAATACAGGCATATTGTTTAGAAATTGCTATGTGGTAATTGATTTCTTATTATTTCACTTAAAGGGAAAACTCCATCAAATATATCTGCTGTCAACATTGTATTAAATGTATCCTATTAGTTAAAGTTAGGTACACATTTAATCACTTTGGCCATTAATGTTAAAGGTTAAGCATTCTTATAGAATTATGCTAAATCAACTATAGAAAAATATACCATTCAATTGTGTAGATATTTACACATCAAAGTAAGAAATCAATCCTTTCCAGAATTGAATAGGTTAATTCAGCTATTGACCTCAATTACAAGCTTAACAACTACCGTGCATGTTTCAAAATAAAATTCACCGATGCACTGCATCATTTAATAGCGAACGCATAAACACCAGAGTTACGATGACTTTATTCGAAAGTCAAGGAACAGATAAAGGTTTTAAGTCGATAAGGCAAAAGAAACAACAACAACAACAACAACAACAACAATATCAGCAGCAGCAGCAACAGCAGCAACAACAACAACAACAACAACAACAACAACAACAACAACAACAGGTTGCTCTATGCTCTATAGAATCCATCGACCGTAATAAGTTAATGTTTCTGAATTTCAAAAAGATCAAACGGTTGAGGGTGGTCGTTGAAAAAAAAGTGGTGATCAAGGAATAAGATACTTATCTCTGTTTAGTTTGTTAGTGATCACTAAAAATGACTGATTTTAAAAAAAATCACAAGTGGACATAAACTAGTGAATAATTCAGCATAAACTTTCATTGTAGATTGAAACCACTCTGAAAGCCTATTTAGGCGAGGAATTTAATTCTTTTTTCAAGTACTAATCTAAATTTTCAAGAATGTTGTATGAAAAATGCGTTATTTACAATTTCCACAGTTTAAAATGTGTTATCAGTCAACCTTTTGTGGCCATTGGTTCTCGAGTCGGCCATTCTGTAGCCAGAAGTGCTGTCATTCGTGTTAGGTGGTAGTAGGTATGTCAGGAAGAAAAAGTAGAGTTCTTAAACTGTACGATATTGAATTGATTGACTTTCACTTGGCAGGTTTTCGCATTCCTATGAAGATAATTACAAATAGAAACTTAACCCCTGGAAATGTTATTCGATTTTCATAACTGTTTTTTTAGAATTTGGGTATGATTCGGTAAATTAGAAATGGAACACAACTAATTTATTTTTTGTTTATAATTCTTTTCATTGTTACAAATACAAACATTTCTTGTTATGCTTTTATCTAAGAAATGTGTCATTAACTCATTAATTTCAATGATCAACACACGTTCTGCATGTTTGCATTTCGATCAACATATTGAAAATTTATTTAGTTCCTGCAAAGATTTTTAAAAAGAACTTTGATTATCTTTTGTTTAATTACATACTGTACATTTAGCTAGGTACGATAGCTCGTGATTCAGAAATGTGATTTACTTCACCTGGCATTCATGACACAATTTTGATAGGCTGTTCACATTTCCTGTAATTCATTATACATTTAGAATTAAAAGCAACACTCTGCCGACAGTGGATGATAATAGGGAGGTAGAAACATAAATAAAATTTCTGTCGAAAATGTAAATATGGGTTCAATATGCTTAGAGATCCTCAGTAAATATGCAATAGCATTTTTATTTCTTTTATTTAGAACTAACATTCTCCTTTGTGTGTTGCATTAATGCAATTCATGTTAAATTAGTATAAAAATCCATGCGACTTGCAATCAAAAGGCTACTCAGGGTGAAGCGTACAGACACATTAGCCTGTCCTGTATTTTCCGATAATTAACTTAACAGTAATCTTTCGCTTATTTCATGTAGGGACTTTATTTTTTAGACTTGACTATTGTTTCAAGTCTATCATTCTATGTCACTCAGTGAACTGTGTATATAGGAGGTAATCATCCCTAACATCTTGTAAATCACAGCTTCTGCATTTGTTGCATTGTGTAATAAGATTTAGGAAACCTTTTTTTCTATCTGTTTTTGAATGTCATGTTTTATTTTCCACAGGCAACGCCGGATATCCCTACAAGGGCCCTTATAAATCTATTAACTTATCGACGATATTTATTTTGCAAAATTCAACCTAACATGTGTGCTGTAGTTGATTTGAAACGTGCTTATTTCTAATGACACCATAGATAATGGGATGAATATTAAGATTAATTACACAATCAAATTTGATTGCGTGTATTTAGCTATAACAAAGACGCTTTAATATTAGGGACCACAATTGAGGTTCAATCTCTGTAGTGAATAATCTTTTAACTCTGACTGAATAAATTAATTGAACATCTTTGGAAATTTCGAAGAAGAGGTAATTTGCATTTCTATTTCTTTCTTTTCTTTTTCAAATTCCTTTCTCAAAATATTACAGGTCCTCATTGAAATATTGTTGCAATGACCCCATTCTTAGTGAATTCAGAATCACCCATCCCTGCCCCATTTCAAAGTAACTTGAATCTGTGGTTTTGCTCATAAGCCCCTCCAAGCGTAGAAGAATTAATCGGACTAGGGAAATAGACGTAAATACAGCCGAATAATTTAGTTTACTAAGTAAAGACTTTATGAAATAAGAGATGGTTAAGCTTAAACCAATAACATTGCAACTATTTGTCTGCTGGTAATTTAGTTAGTGCCAAATAATTTAGTAAACTAATTCCTGTGGACTTAAGTCAAGACTTAGTGAAATAAGGGAGGGTTAAGAATAAACCAATAACATTGCAACTATTTGTCTGCTGGTAATTTAGTTAGTGCCAAATAATTTAGTAAACTAATTCCTGTCGAGACTTTAAGAATAAACCAATAGCATCGCAACTATCCAACCGGAAAGCCACGCGGACAGCCAAGGGTCTCCTGCCCCAGTGAGTAACCAGACAGAGGTCGGGAAAGTGTCTACTGGTTCAAACCGCTATGAAAATTGTCTGTTAGCTCATTAAATTCTTCCAGCCCAGAACCAACAGATCCACCATCAACTAAAAGAATATTAAGAAAACGAAATAAGGTGAGGAGCACAAACAAGTTATGACAGCTTTCTACTCTGCATTAGACAAACAAGAACGAAACAACACTGAACAAACCTACAATATATGAGAAACTTAATCAGATATGACCACCCCCAGCATATGAATACTAACACTCTTGTACACGTACGTAGAGACATTATGAAAAATAAGAGAAAAATAACACCTGCAGAAATTGAACAGATTAAAGACAGTATTAACAGCAATAACGAGAATCAAGGGCGAGGGCGATGAGGGGTATGAATAATGACGACCATGCTAAACAAACAGCAGACACCAGATAAAATAGCCTAGAAAACTTAGAACAAAAAAACTGACATCTCACCGGAAATGTGGTTGTTAAACCACCAATTTGAAAAGGAGAACAAAGAGAATATATTCGGGCAAAATACAATATCATAAGCGAACTCAGTATAATCCAGCACTTAGATATGGCTAGCAGAGAACAACTTCCTAAATTCAAAAATAATAAATCCAATGTACAAAACATACAAATTCATAATGCCGCAATTGCACTTTTACTAAAAGAATCGGACAAAGATATAACATCCCTAAACAATATAGTCAACACAATTGCCACAGCTGCCACCAAGAAGATTGGCATAACAAGTAAACAAACATACGTAAACAGCCTAGATGGAATTCAAAAATACAGAAATACATTGAAATGCTAAGAGGAGAGTCATCAATACTAGATCAACTATTTTAGACGTAACAACACCACAGCCCGTACAGGTAGAAAAGTCAAAGGAAAGTATAAACTAATTTACAGAAATGAAATCCTAATCGCCAAGGAGATTGCTAAACAAAGTTAAATCCCCAAGAAATAAACATTACGACAAACGAAACAAGTTTTACTAGCAATTCAAAATTGAAATTAAGTTGAATTAAATAAAATAATAAAAATAAAATATTAATGTTTGAAAGAGAAAGACAAAGAGGAAGTGAAACGAGACAGAGAGAGAGGGGGAATATTACAGGCTATATACAAGAATTCGCACGTAAAATGGAGATAACTCAACTAAGGATTATCCCCCCTCCCTTGAATTGATGCTATAACGTTGTCATTGAAGCCAAATTCGTTTTTCTTTTCTCTTTTGGTTAAAGGTCTTGAGTTTTTAAATATGGTCATGTAATAACACAAAGAAATAAATAAAATATGTTAAAAATCTTAGAAATAAAACACGTTAACCCATTGATTACAAAAGACTGAAATTTCAGTTATTGTTGTTCAATGTTTCTGCAATTCATATTACTATTTTGTCCGATGGACTCGTAGCCGAATCACAGTCCACTTGCGGTTATTCACCAAGACAATGAGGTCATTTATAATGTATACAAACCTTTAACGTTTGTAATTTGATTATATATATTTCTTATTATTATTTCCACCGAAAATACCAGAAATAGAACAAAGAGACAGTCATTGATTGTTTGGTGGCAATGAGAGCGAGGGTCTGGCGACAGTTTCCTCGTGGAAGTGCTAGATAGGCTGTTGGAATTTAACTCTCTAAATGTTAGTGTTTATGCTAAGATAGAACCTTATATTTGCAGAGGTCCTCTCCGCTTCATTTTTATTCAATTACCTGATAAGTTGCAACGGAGGGATTTCGTTGCAACTTATCA
>JBAKGL010444203.1:0-10058 GCA_037178445.1 Onykia robusta | reverse complement strand
TATTTATATATATATATATATATATATATATATATATATATATATATATACATGAAGTAGTATTTGGGCATTTAATGTGAATTTAAAAAGAGATGTAAGCAGGGATCAATATATATTACCATATTTTTCTTCTTAAATACATGATTCGCTAAATGGATTTACATTGACTTCAATTAATACCCAGTGTAACATTTGTTTATACAAGTCTTTCTTAGTACGATACCGTGTTGGACACATGTTTTGTATTTTTTACTTCTACTCATATTTTGAGTTATTTACTGATATTAACAGTACCGCACTAACCCCTTCCCCATATTTCCCAACTTTAGGCTATTTCATTCACTTGACATCAATTCCTATTCATTGATAACCAAGCTTATACAATGACCCCTGCTTACGTCTCTTTTTAAATTGATATGTGCATATATATATATACGGGGGAGACAGAGAGATTTCTAATTGATATTTATTTATATATATTTATATATAATGTGTACTTTGACTGTAATTTCTCTTTCATACATATTTCATTGAATATAACAGACAAGAAGCATCTTAAACAAATAGTTTTTTGGTCTATTGAACTCCTTATTGTTCTGTTGTTCAAAAATAAGAAAAAAGTAACTAAAAAATTAAAAATCTGTCATATCTTATGAAATATATATATACAGCTGAGCTTGCTTTATTGTTGATTACTCAAAAGTTAGATTCATCACAGTACCCTGACCATTGAATTCATCTTCTTTTTTCTTTCAGGAATAAACTAATAGATAAAGTTCCAGAAATAATACAAAACAATAGAGCAAACAATTTCAAAAATAGATATGATAAATACGAAACAAACTATAAAAAAAAAACTAAACCCTATGAAAAAGCAGGATTAAAGCACAAATATGTGCAGTAATCTCACTCGCTACATCTATCTCTCTATCCATCTCATTGATATTCTATTTCTTTGAGTTTGTTGGTATTAAAAAAACTATATATTTTCTATAGTTTTTGAGAAGGCTCATGAATGTATAAATGTTTTTTCGGACTATTGGACTCCTTCTTATTGTTTGTGTTGTAAACAGATCGGCCGAAACGTTGTGTTTACAACACAAACAATGAGAAGGTGTTCAATAGTCCGAAAAAAACATTTGTATGTTAAATAAACTAGTGATAACAACCCTGACTGAAATCTTGTCCCCCTGTGGGGATGCGGGCAGTTAAGAATACATCCCTCTGTCTTGTCCCCAGATTCGTAAGACGCAATAAAAGGACTAACTTTTTTCAAATCAATGAACTTTACTTCAAATCAATGAACTTTACTTCAAATCACATTTTTCGGCATTAAATAACCAAACAAAGGTTGATATGCCGGTAAAAAAAAAAAATCTAGTCGTCTTTTTGAGTATTTTACAAAGTGTTGGCTCTGTTTACATATGATATGCAAGAATCTATTTTGCTTTCGGAAAGCAGGGGAGCATTGATCTTTGCTATTTTACCATTACTTATTATCATGGAATTCTCTATCTGACATTTTTCAAGAATGCTTAGTTCGTCCATTAGCTGACCCAGGTTCCTTAGGTTGCGAAATGCATTTGCTCAGTCTTGAACTTTCATCTTGCATTAACCATTGAGTAGAGGGGAAAGGCGTTGATGTTTGATTACTCATCCACACTTTGTATGCCACATTTGCTTGTTTTAATCTTTGTTTCGGATTAATGTATCGGCCATGATATCCTGATAGTGACAGTGAGCAGATCGGCCAACGCCAGCAATCGCTGTGTGAGGTTTTTATAATCTTCGAGAAAAGCGGATTATTCTTGGAGACACCAACCTTTTTCTATTCAGTTCCACCGCTGTCTGTAAATAGCGGCGGCCTCTTTAGGACTGTTCTTTTTCTTCTATTTCTCTCATGAACATGCATTAGCATCGTTGTTTATCCGTGCAGCTATCTGATATATAAATGTCAGCTCCATTAGAAACTGTCAACCAGAACTGTCACCAAAACCTTCTTCAGTTTTCAAGTTGGTCTGGCTGGCTGGTTATGTATATATCACGTATATACAGGCCACACTAATGGATCAGAAATCTTTTACATTCCTTTTTATGTTGAGAAAAAACGTTTTTTTGTCTTTTGAAAATCCCCCCTCCACCCCAAATGGTTCTTAGTGGGGTGTTCAATTTGCAATGTAAGATTATGCTAAATTGATCCCTTAGTGTGTTTCCAGCTGTATTCAACTTGTTTTTGTTTTTTAATTCAGACTTTTTTGTAATCTCGCTTGTTGAAGTATAACAATAATTCAGGATTTCCATTGTAACCTCTCTAACCATTCAAAAGCATCTCATGTATCCTCCAACTCAGTGTAGGGTCTTTTCTCATTTCTGTGCGTAAATGGCATAAATGATCCCCTTCTTACTAACACTTTGATGTGAAAAGTCAGCGAAAGGCATTGCTCCTCAGGGTGACCTGAAGTAAAAAAATTTTTTTAAAAAAACAACAACAAAAGAACCAACCAACAAAAGGGCATAAAAAATTACTTGTCAATTGATCCCACCTTTTTCAAAAATATTTCATTGATCACCCCTTTTTCATAACATTTTGAATCACTTTTTAAAATCTTTTATTGAAGGAAATTTTTTTAATTCATTCATTTATTTTTTTATATTTAAATTTAGTGTTGCAGAAAATGTCAATACGCAGATCTATTTGAATATAGAAAACCGCCCCTCAGAAGAAAGACTGAAAAAAGTAAAATTAACAACATTAGATGAAATAAATTTATAGCAAAAAACTTATATTATATTAACGTAATATACGGACTCCATTTTCACGGTCTCTACATGCGTTTTTTCTCCAACAAAAGAAACAAAATTTTGTTGGAGAAAAACGTATTTAGAGACCGTGAATTTGGAGGGACAACAGTATGCTATTCCATTTTTCTGAATCATAGATTTTATTGAAAAAAATATTGATTCTCTCTGTCGAATTCAAAAGTGCTCACACACTTTTCTCAGAGAAAAATAATTTGCACAAAAATGTTTTTACACACTCTGATTGCTAAAAATTACAGGAAATATAGTTGTATATGTGTTTGTGTGTATGTGTATGTTTATAGAAGTGGGAATGTATCCATGTATGAGAGGATGTTAGTGCATGTAAAACTGAACACACCTGAAATCCTTTCAAATTCAAAGTAGAAAAATCTCATTCCAGCTTGTTCCTATTGATGACATTTAAGCTTCCTTCTTTCTGTTGCCAATGATATTGATTGAAAACACTCTTCACTTGAGACTTCCCATTTTACCTTTGGTTGCAATCTCAGCCAGCAGAATCGGTCAGCCAGATTTTCTGGGGTTTTTTTTTTTTCTTTTTGTAAATTCTAAGGATCTGCCAAGACTATGGACAAGCAGCGTTTGATTGTAATTAACCCTTTTCGAATATTTCTGGTAATTGTAACATGCAGGAAATTACATTGCCCATGACAAAGGACGGATGTAAAGAGTGTATGAAAGCAGTCAAAAGTGAAGGGACACATAGTTTGAGCATTGCAAAGACACTGCTGAAGAGGCCGTCTTTCACAGACAAAACACTGGAACATCTGCTGATAGAACCGTGCTCCTCTAACAGAAATATCTACTGCCTTTTCCATTCCTAGAGTTTTTCATGGTTGACTTCTGTATCAGATCCAAAAACATTAATTGTTAAAAGATTGGTGGTCATGCAATCAGCTTTACTAACCCTGAAAGATTTCCTTCTTATTCTTTTAATTGATTTTCATTTTCTTTTTAAATTTCTTTCTTTATTTATTTCATCAAGATGACATTTTTTGACTTTTGGGGCTTTCTGGGACGGAATCAAAGCATGTGCATAACTGACATGATATTGCTTCCATATCATTACGGAAGAATTCTTTGGGTGGGCAGGAGAGTGGAAGTCACAGAAAAATATTCTTTGCTTCTTATTCGGAATGTTATACATGAAACATACACAAACTGATAGACAGCCCCTAAACAGCAAGAATAAATGTTTATTAATCACTGCTACCCACAACAGACTGATTTAAACACTGTTGCTTAGTTTAGGTTATTCATGGGTTCTGACATTTATATGTATCTATGAATCCTGACTTCGCCAATCTCTTGCTGTTCATAGTGAAAACTTAAAATTTGCACACACACACTCAATGAGTTGGGGGGGGGGGGTAAATCCCTTCTAAGATAGGTTTTTAGAGGAGGGTTCAATATGCAATGTAAGCTTATACTAAATTGGTCATTATTTTGTGACTGGTTATTTCTTGAAAATTCAGACCATTTTTAGTGATCACAGCCCAACAAAAGGCGAGATAAGTAACTTATTCATTGATCACCCCTTTTCCCAACTTGATCATACCCAACACAGCATACATGGGTGGCAATGTTTCATAATTTCCCTTTGAATGCTAGTTTTCTTCTTTTTTTAAAGTTTTGTCTCCTACTAAAATGATGTAACCCACGCTCATCATAAAAAGATGAGGATCTGGGAAACTAAGTACTAAAACTATAAATTAATCTCCTCTTTATGAGACGAACATTTTTCGTCTCATCAACAGGGAACACAGGTGAAAAAGTTTGAAAAAACCTATTTTAAATTCTAATCCTGTACATTTCTTACAATTGTAAGGCTGTATAACAAAGATTAAAAAAATTAATACCTTTACTATAAGATGTAAGTGTTTTAATCTTCATGTTTATTTGAAAAGATTTAGGGCCCCTTCATAGTATATGCTGCAGGCCCCTAATTAGCTTAATCCAACCGTGCATAAGGTATATATCGAAACAGTTATATATTGAGAACTTTTATCTGGTTTTAGAGTAGAAACCAGGGGTGTATTTACAGGAAATAGTGTTTATGGCAAGCACTGAAATTCTACCCCTGCCCAAATATCAGATCGGGTGAAACACATCTTTTAGCTAAAGTTACCAGAATTTCAGTTCAAAAATACATATTGGTTAGACTTTTAAATTACAAATTATGGTACTATGTTAAAAGATTTGCGAGGGGAATTATGAACCACTGCCACCTATATGCTGTGTTAGGTGTGATCAAATTAAAAGTTTGGAAATGAATAAGTTACTTCTCTCGCCTTTTGTTGGGCTTGATGTTCAAAAAAACAAGCGGGCATAAACTAGTGACCAATTCAGCATAAACTTACATTGCATATTGAAACCCCACTTAAAACCTATTTGTATTTTGTGGTTGGTGGGAGATTTTCAAAAAACAAAAAATAATTTTCCCTACTCATTGAGGAGTGTGTGTGCGTGCGTGTGTATGTGCGCGTGCACACATGCACACACCTTCAAGTTTCTACTATGAACAGGAAGGGCTTGGCAAAGACTGGAACCGTAGATACATAAAAATGTCAGATCACTTGTATAACCTAAACTAAATAACAGTGTTTAAGCCAGTCTGTTGTGGGCAGTGATGATTTATTACAACTGCATCTTCCTTACTTTCACTGATGCAGATTGGCTAATGATTTTCTCGAATAATACATTTTGTCAGTTTTTATTCTCTTTAAGCAGAGAAAGATGAGAGTATTAGGTTGAACTTGCCGAATGATCTCTCTGGAAACAGCAATGGTTAGCATTATCTGCATATTTTTTCCCACCACTTTGTTGGAGAAGAGAAGAATATACAGAGAGCTTTGTAGTTGAAAAAAAACCCCAAAAAACTAATCCTGCTCGGCTGCATATTGTACAACCACCAAGTTGAGTGAGTGATTGTCGCAAATTCACGACCTCTGCCAGGTTCTTTTTCTCACTTATGTCTTTGATGAACGCCACTTCTGTGTCCAGCCATCACAACCTATCATACATCTGGAGAAAATTCTTTTTTCACTATTCGTCGATGACTTGTCTGTCTTTAATTCTTAAATTCATATACCACTTGAAACCGACAGTGGAACTCTTCAATGAAGAGCATGACAAAAAAATGGTCGAATTCTTCTGAGAATGAAATTTTAAAAAATCTTTAAATTCACCAGTTGGTCAATGGGAGATGATTTTAATCAGAAGTTATTTCCCTTGAAATTGAAATTCAATTCTCTGTCTATGAATTTAAGAGTTAATAGAAACTGCTCAGTGACACCTCTTTAAGTAGTGCTGGGGCACATGCATAAGATGCCATACCCTAGATTCTCCACTTGTAGATACCCCTTCAACAGATAAGTAAGATACTAATAAATAACCAAAATACTGATAAATAACCTTTTATCTTTAGGTGATTTTCTCTTTTTTTGCTTAGATAATTAGTTCTGGAACATGCATGCTGTGGTGTTTCATTTATGCAAGGTATGGATAATCATTGATAAATAACGATCAGTATGCAACCTTGGTTCAAATATTAAAATAAGAAGAATGACCTGAGAGAAGTGCCCATCGGTCATAATAAACTGAAGTACAATGTCGATATCTTTTGAGATGAATATATAATTGAATTAATGGAACATGATTATTCAGGGTATTCTTAGGTCTAGTCACTCAATAGAAACCGTCAAAATTGGGAAAAGGGGTGATCAAACTCACATGGCAAATTAATGGTAAAAACAATTTTTTCAAGACATAATTGGAGCAAATGTTTAAATTTTCAGCCCTTTATCCCCATTGGTGCGGCCTGTACATGAGATACAGACCAACTTCAAAACTGAAGAAACCTATGTTGACAGTTTTGGTTGATGGTCTCTAATAACTTGACAGAAAGAGTCGGACCCATTATAAAACAGTTTTCAATCTTTTATAATCAGTGCAAGTGTGCTTTTAAAAGCCTATCGACAAAAATAGCAATTTTTGATTCATACTGACTGATTACTGTATTTTTTAAATTTCTTGAATCATTTCCTTTGAATTATTTCTATAAATAATACAGACATGAATCACTTTAATTCTCACTATCCTTCTCTTTGGCCAAGAATATATGCACGCTTGCTAACTCTTTAATAGATTACCTGTTTATAAACCGAAATCAAATAATAATTAAAATCTAAAGACAGAAACACTGTTTTTGAAAATTGCTCAAATTGTTAGTTGTAAATTTGGTTAAATAAAAATGATTTCTCTTTCTGTTTCAAATTTAAGTAGAAATGAATTGCTATTTAGACATTCAATTTAGAACAAAAATCATTGAAATCTAAAGACTAAAAGGCGTTTTGAACTTTAGCTTAAATTACCCCAAAATGATTAATTATTTGGTAAATAAAAATGTTTTTTAAATATTGAAAGAAGTAGCCAATTGAAAACAAAATTTTATATATATATATAGTGAAAAGTTTTGGGGGATCCGACAGGAAGAAAGTAAATATAAAGTGAAAAGTTTTGAGGGATTGACGGGAAGAAAGTAAATATTCCCCCATTTAAACCAACACTTTTGTGGACCCTAACCTTTTTAAATATATATATAATTTTGTTTACCATAGTAGCAGGACAGGAATAACTGACCATGTAATAGAAATATCATATACATGATTATATGAGTTAGTTTTTTTCAAGTTTATCCTTCTCTCTCTCCCTCTCTTTCCCCTGTGATGATGGCAACTAGCCGAAACATGTCAAGACTTTAATAAAACACTTTCCACAACTTACTCCTGCCTGTGCGTCTTCCCCATGTTCATCCTTATATTTAAATATATATATATAGTGCACATCAAATCAACCTTTATTTGATTTTAATATTTCTGTGTCTCCTTTTGTTCCCCTCATATCAATTGGAGTCATGAACATACAAATGGTTTTTCGGACGATTGAACTCCTTATGTTTATGTTGTAAACACAACTTTTCAGCCAATCCATTCTTCTGCCACCTTCCGATGTAAATTGCGAATATGATGATGTTAAACAACATAATGTGACAACCCTTCTGTTTAACGCCATTATTTTTGCAATTTACACCTGAAGAAGGCCGAAGAATGGATCGGCCGAAACGTTGTGTTTAAAACACATACAATAAGGAGTTCAATAGATCGAAAGACCATTTGTAAACCGCAATATGGTTGCTGGGGATGGGGCGAGGACTCATAAACAAGTTATTTTCCCTGCTTATTAGAAACTGTGAACCAAAACTCAAAATAGGTTTATTCAGTTTTCATCTCATTCTGCCTATATATTTAAGTATCTGGAACGTCTATATGTGGCACGCCTACAGACGTTCGAGATACAACTGATGACTCTTGCACTATATCAACCTATAAGTCTGAAAATTTTATTTTTGTGTTTTTTTTTAAATTCCTCCTCTAAAAAGGTTTTTAGTTAGGGATTTAATCTGCAATATAAGTTTATGCTAGTTTGGTCACTAGTTTGTGCCCGCAGTCTAGAACATCCTTTTAATTGATCATCCCCAACGCAGCGTATATATGGGTGGCAGTGATTCATAATTTTCCTTGGAAGGTTAGTTTACTTTTTGTGTATATAAACTGTGAATTCATGTAATCTCTGCTGCTACTTCTTGCACAAAAAGAAAATCCCCATTTCTTTAAAAGTTTTTAAAGAAGTAAACATCTTTTTAAATTGCTAAGAGAAGAAAAAAAAGAAAAGAATAATTATTGCAATTTAAAAGATGGTCGCTTTTGAAACTGCCTGGGGATGCTAGTCTTTTGAAACTGCATTCTGTTGCACATATGTATTCCACCTTTTGAGAGCAGTTTAAAAATCAGCAGAGCATGACATTCAGGTGAGGCATGACCAGTGAGGTGTTAAATAACCGTATATTATAGGCGGGGCTAGAAAAATTACTTATGAACCATGAAAATTATCCACCTTGAACTAATTCCACTTGTGTATGCCAAATGAAGGCCAAAGGTTCATCTACCTACATGGTTAGAAACAGGATTGGATATTTGAGGAACAGAAATTAGAAGAACAGAGGGTTAGATTGGGGGGGGGGGCGGGATTGTCCAAACTGTCCCTCCAGGTAAAGCTGACAGAGTCCCTGGGGACCGACTTTGCACCAGCACCACCGCTCCCTAGAAGGACTGGGCCACTACCCCAAGGCTCAGTGGAGGACATTTCCAGCCAAACTCCTTCAGATCCCATGACATACAAATCCTCTTCCGCTCCCAAATAGCACCGCCGCCAGATCGACCCTATGCTGGCATCCTCCATCCGATTGTTTTTGTATTTTGTAACCTCCGGAGGTGTAACAGGGAGGCTAACAGGTGCTACATCTTGAGCAACAGTGACCTGGAACTGAGGAAGTCAGGGTCGTTCAGCTAACTGAGGTATTTTACATACCTAATTTTTGAATTCAGTCCTTCCTCTGGACTGGTAAGAGAACCCAATATGCATAGTTATTTCACCGATATATAGCGATAGACGAGGTGTATTCAGGCCTTTCACAAGTGCATTATTGCGAAGAATTTTATATTCACCAAAATGTAAAGGGAGAATATATGCGTAAGAAGATTATGTTGCGCAAGTCATCCTTGAATATAAGTATTTGAAATGTTGGCTTTTAATTGGTTCGAAAACCGACAGCAGACGCCGATTGGAAATACCCAACGACCCAAGCTGAAGGATATGCGTTACTGATACAAAAGCTTGGCTTAACCCCACGCATGATAAATAAAGAGAAACTGGGACACGGAGAATGTGTAGCGCCAATCTTCCAGTGTAAGCCTTGCGTTCTGCATTCGTAATCATGGCCGTAATCACGTGGCGAAAGGTATGATAAGATAAGCTACATAAATAGCGATTGTAGTAAACAAGAACGGGATCGACAGGGTAGCGTCATACACTGGGAACATTGCAAACGATTAGGATTCGGTCATGTTGTTGCATAGTAGGGGACCCCAACCACGCGACACCAACCGCTGGGGCCAGGCCTTGCCCAGAGCTCAGAGGATCTGGGGTTCTTCGTATCCCCACCTCTGTGGTTGCTGTATAGTCGCGTGATGTCTCTGAATGCCGATGATCGTCTGTAGTGGATCTGTGGAGTTGGATGGTTTGGGTGGCGTTGCGTCTCTTTCTCTGGCTGTGTAGAACTGCTTCAAGATTTTCTGTAAGCTGAAGACACTTGAAGCAAGAAGCAAGAAAGCAAGGAA
>JBAKGL010444202.1:0-13980 GCA_037178445.1 Onykia robusta | reverse complement strand
GGGAGGGTTATTTGCTGAGAGAAGTGACTCATTTATTGACCACCCCTTTTTCCAATTGTATAATTGATCACCCCCATGCCTCCACACTGTGTTGGTTATGTGACAGTTTCTATTGAGTGACTAAACAGACCTGTATTTATAAAATCTGCAATAAAAAATATATATTTAGGTGCAATGACCATTAAGATGTTGGATATAAATCTCAACAAGATGACAACCTATTTGTTTTTCTAAATTTTATCAAATAATTCTTATATAAATTCATGAAAATAACATAACTGATAATCACAAATAATGAAGATATCTCAACTTGTTTGTCTTTTCTATACAGATGAGTACAATATTTACTTATGCTCTGTCTACTGCTGTAAATACAATCAACCATCAGGTTAACGGACCAGAATATAACAGATATCTCCCTTTTTAGTGTAAGATGGAAAGAAGATAATATTATAACTTGCACCTTCCATTTTTCAATCAAAGGGAGATGTTATATTGTGGTCCGTTAAACCAAGGGTTTACTGTATCTTGTAACAATAATAGTATTTTTAAGTGAAATGAAAAAACAAGCTACAGATTTACATTACTTGCTGTAGATTGGTCAATTTTTATTATTCAAATTTTAAATTACTTTTTAGACCATTGTCTCAAGTTTAATATCAAATATAAAACTATTACATATTCACCGACCATATTGCAAAATTATCAATGTCACTTTTATTGATTTATTTAAATTGTATGTTCTTTTTACAGATAAATGTAAATATAATGAAAACATATCATTTGTAGATAAGCAACCAGATATGGTAGTTGGACTAATACCCACCCAGAACCAATCATTTGCAATCATCAGCCAAACATTGCAGCAAATGTGTAAACGTTTTTTAACCATTTCTATAATGTTTGGGTTGTTATAATAATCTTACAAACCCTTTGTATAATACTTTTAGTTCCACCACAATCTATCCACAACCAAACAGTACTTGTCCTCGCATCAATGTTTTTGTTCAAACATTACATGAACATTCAAAAACTTGTGGGTGGCTGATGTTGGTCCCTATAAGGTTTGACAATGAGAGTAACATATTTTACTGGAATTATGGAAGGCTAGTTAGCTCTTGTGCTTACAAGCTTATTCTTTCCCCCATCAACCATTGTGACATGCCAAAGATGAGACATTTTTTTGTTAATTTATCTGATGATGGGATAGAGTGCAAGGATATGACTTCATACTTTTTGCAAGATCATTGGAGTTTCAGCCAAAATTTGAATTTGGTTTCCCCATTCCATTTTCCATGTTGATAACCATTAGATGACCCAACACCTCCTCCTCTAATAGTCGATATTTGCAAAAGAATCCAATGGGTTTGAGTGAACTGGAACTCAGCCAATGCAATTCACTTGTTGAATTTTTATACAATTTCTGGAATTATTTTTCTTTTTTTTCAGCATGAAAAATTATCGCCTTTTACCAATATGAAAATCATAGTGAACTTGAATGAAGGAACATTTTATAAGTGACTTCACCTGAGGAAACCTGAAAAGCATGTCTGATAAGAAATATTCACATGAAACCTTTACATCTTCCTTTTCAGGAAAACCAAATTTGTTGAAACTCATGCACACACTGGAAAGGAGAGAAACTATGCAAATCACATTTGGCCCATCATGTGAAAATATATATTGGAGATCAACCATATGATTGTGAAGTATGTGTTATATTTTGAATTGAAGTCAGATTTGGCACATCATATGCAAACACACATGGGAGAGAAACAATATTCTTGTGAAGTGTGTGGCTCTACATTTTCTGTCAAGTCAGATTTAAACAGACATATACGAACACACACTGGAGAGAAACCATATACTTGTGAAGTTTGTGACTCTTCCTTTTCACAGAAGATAACTTTGGTGGTGCATATGCGAATACACACTGGAGAGAAACCATATTCTTGTGAAGTGTGTGGATCTTCCTTTTCACAAAAGTTTAGTTTGACCAGGCATATGCGAACACACACTAGAGATGTCCTCGTTGAAGTCACTTGATTTTGAGTTCAAATCATTGTAGGGGAATGGGGGTTTTACATGTATGTTCCCTCCCCTATTTTTGGTGAGGATTGTTCTTTTACATTGGATAGTAAAGTCAGCTCTGATTTTGTCCTCTGGTTTGATAATATCAGTGATAATGAATATTCATTCAAATTCAGTATATGATGAAGATGTGTTCTCCAAGATCAAAAAGCAAATGAAGAGGTTCTTGCCTCCTTGGGGTAAATTTCCATCCAACAATTACAATGATTACAAGTAATAAAACCAAGACTCAGAACCAAGAAGAGAAAGCACAAAGAGCCGCAAGTACAATCTCTACAAAGATTCAGTACACACCCAACACTGACAACAGAATTAGTACCAGGGTTGTCGGATTTGGCCAAAAGGGGAGATAGTACAAGCTTTATCTCTGAGATTTATCTAACAAAGGCATTGGAATAGCAGTGAATTTGGAAATCGCACGAATCTGGGGGTTCTATACCAACCTCTCGAGTATTGAACCTCTGCCTCCAGACTTGCTCAATTTCCAAATTCAACACTATTCCAATGCCTGTGTTGGATTAGCTCCCCTTCTAGGCAAATCAAGCGACCCCGATCATTACATATCTGAAAGACATGTCTGTTGTCAGACTCTTAAAACACAGAGCTTCACAATTCCAGTGTGAATGTCGTAACACAATTGGCTGATTACGCGGAAAATATGGATTGGTGGTGTTGCACTGTTGCTGGTTATCCCAACCATTTTTATATTATTGGGAAGTTTTCTGATCCCTGCATTTTTTAAAATGGCCCAAATGACCAAAACTGAGCACGGCATAATTGAGAAATTGGAATTATGTTTCTATTGGGATTTAGCCATTGAATGGCTAGTGAGAATGCTGACTAACAGCCTGTATATGTCAGGACCGGCAGAGCGCTTTTCTGATTGGGGGAAGGGTCTTCCCATAAAGGGAACCTTTCTTGATTTGAACAGATCAATATTACAAGATCTATACAAAACAAATCATAACCACTGTAGATATCACGATTGTCTTGGACATTGGCGAATTTCCGCACCCCAATTTGTTTACCTGGTAATTTTTTTTTTATTTGTGGTCAAATCATTAAAATATATGAATAGAAAGAGCATTAAAAAATTCCTAGTATGTTCTTTTGTTATGAATTTATCCATTGAATCATTTTTTGTTTTTTTTACATCGAGTTGAATGTGATAGATCAGGCTAACTGGCAAGAATCCGTAATACACAATGATTGAGTCAATGTCTACATTATATTATTATGTGTTATATAATCTTATAAATAAATAATTTGATATATTTCTTTTTTTTTTTATTAATTATATTAAAATTATTAATATCAATATTAACCAAACAATTACCATGTTTACAATGCAAAACATTTAATATTAAAACTCTCTGGGTTAAACTTGGTGTGTATACTATACTTGAGTGTAAAAATTAACATAATAGATTGATTTTAGATTAAAAAATTATAATGGTGATTGCATTGTACTCAAGTAAGTACCGTTAATAAAATAATCACTTTTTTACTAAATCCAAAACAAACTCTAAAAACCAGAGGCAATTTCTGCTACGTAAGGCCATACGTCTTCTGCTTTAGAAAATGGTTTCTTTTTCTTTGGTGAAAAGAGTTTTTTCTACTTTTATGTATATTTTTATATTAAACTTTTTTGTAAAACTAAAAAGTAATCAGATATGTTTCGATCTCTTTTATTCATTGAATTATACATAAGATCTGTTCTTAAAAGACACGGATATACACACTCAGTTGATGGGGCCCCAAGTGTCCTGTCCTCCAGCAACGTAATATATGTCATGTTGCTGCAAAGATGGCCAGCTGAGTTCACATGGTTCAGTTAGATGCAAACCTGGTTTGTTTCCACTGAAAAAAAAGTACACAATATGTCCTAAGAAGAATGTTTACCAAACCATGGAACATAATATACATTATTTTGGTGAAGAGATGGACGGTCGGATCCCCATGGTCTGATTTCACGAGAGCCTTTATTTACCAAGTAGTTTACCAAACCATGAGATGATCAGAAATCGACAAGAAGAATACCAAACCATAAGACGATCAACCATAGGCAAAATTAAAAAGAGGGAGACCAAGTGACAGCAAGCAGCAGGAAGGAAGATGGAAAACCTATGAACTATGAACATTTTTAAAGAACATTTTTTTTTTTTTAAACAATTTTGAATGGACATTCTTCTCTTTTCTTTTCTTTGTACAAACTTTTCTCACTCTTGAGTATTGAAAATCTAGCACAAGTTGGGTAAGTTTGTATTTTTTTACCATTTTACTATTGACCGGCAGAAAGAAAAAAAGGAAAAGAAAAAAGCAAGGTCCATTGTTTTGTCTTAGCTGAGGCGTAATGTGTTTTATTGAAATGTTATTGGTGACACGATGGCTCAAGCATAAACAAATGCTGAGCATAATTTTGCACGGATATTTTGACGGGGGGGGGGCATGGGAAGGGTCTTGCTGTAGATGTCATCTGGAAAATGTTTTTCCACGCCTAGAAACAAGTCTGGAGAAGTTGTTGGAACAGGAAGTGTTGAGTACTGGAAAATTTATTGGAGAAATGTTGGGGATTTGGATACCCAAATTTTGCTACCTTTTTGTGTTATATTGTTTATTCATTTTGTGAGACCATGCTGTTTATTTTTTTCTAGATTTTTATATGTTGATTGTACAATCGCCTTCAGCTGGTTAATTTATAAAATTGATACAGATATATGGAAATCCCAAATTTGCTGATTAAATGGAAGAGTTAGATGGTGTCATATTCTTCTTTTCTCAGACTTAGTCGACAGTTAGGATATTTAATAACAATATTATTATAAGTAGACTGACCGACTGGCCAATAGGATAATGCTTTTGTAAAAAAAAAAGTTGCAAAAGAAGTGTTTTGTGATGCTTAAGTACCTGATGGTAGATATTAATCCAGTTGTGGGGAGAGGCTGGATTTTGTGATATTTACGACGGAGGTCAACCGGTTCATCTATGCAAATAATCTCAATGGAGTTTTCGATGTTGTTATTTTATACATTCTCCAACCACAGTCAAAATTGTGTGTGTTGTGCAAAGCGACATTTAGGCAGAGTGAATGCCTTATTGAACTGACAGAAAGCCCAAAAATGGGGGTGGGGGGTTGCTTTGTAGGGTCAAGTAATGAGCTAATCTTATTTGTCTGGATTTTGGAGATGGTGTTGGAAACCAGGTTAATGAGTAAATTGGATGGGGGAGGGAGGCAAAGGATAGCCCCATAGAAAATTGTTTTTTTGAAGGCACAGATGGATGTCATGATACGCATGAGTCTATATACTAAATTAGAGGGGGCACAGTTTAGGAAGGTGCTACTAAAATATGCAGTACATATTTTGAAAAAGATTGGTGCAAAGTATGTTCAAAATCATTTCCAAGGATATATGTTTTTGAATTAGTGCAGAGGGGTCACTGACCCAGGCTACATCCAGCGAAACTGTTATGAGAAACTATCTGTCATAGAGTAATATATAGTAATACACAATCCAAAGAGATATAGACAGACAGAGTGAGAGAGAGGGACGGAGAGAGATTAGATGAGCCTTTCCGGGAGATATAGATAGACAGATAGAATTTTCAGAACCAATTGAGTAAAATATTTAAATTTGCAGCAACTGGATGGGAAAATGTAGGCTCTTCCTTTTGACAGGAGAGTGGGGTGGGGGCTAAATTAGTCGAGACATAGGCGAAAATGAGAATATAGCAAAATAATGTAGAAACTTTGACAGTAATTGTAGCAGTAGTTGGGAAACTTGTAACACCATCGTCATGTTGTTGATTGTTGATCTGTTCACAGAACTACGTCTTTCGCGCGGAACAATCTTTATGAAAACTCAAATAGATAGTGAGTGTTACATAATGGGAATTCACATATGTTAAATGGCCCTGTGATTGACAGGTAGGGATCAGGCAAGTGACCCAACTTCCGCAGAGGAACCGTGAAAGATTGCGTAGGCATTTGGAGAGTGATATTTGCTACTAACAGACAGACAATTAGGGGAGTTGAGCAGAGATTCTTGCTGAAAATAGACCACAAAAGATATTGAAGAAGCCCTTACCCCCTGACTGGGGGGGGGCACTGCGCGCACGGTGGAAAGGAGAACAGTTAATTAGAAATAGAAGTTACGCTTAGAAGAATTAGTCGACTCTAGAATTAATACACTCACATATATAAAAATATGATATAATAAATTATTTTTGTTAAAAAGAAAATGTGTTCAACCTTTATTTGTGTCCCGCTTGCTAGCGCAGTTGGCTTGCAGAAATATCTCCAGTCCAGTCTCTACACGCCCATGGATCGCCACGATGCTGACACCACACCAGCCAGAGGGTAAGCAAGGTATGAACATGCCCAGGGAGTCCAGAACGGACCAGTCACCCAGCCTGGTTGAGAAGTACCAGATACCAAAGCCCCCTGGCCAAGTAGGCCCACAGTTGTATGAGCCCCAGTTGAGTAGGGGGCTATGCAACAGTAAGTACGAAAGTATTTTAAAAAATCGTTAACAAAATAAGAATTCAGAAATAATTTCCCTGGCTGATGTTTTCTTTTGATATTTTTAAGAACAAAAACAATCATCACCAAAAATAAATAAAATAAAAACTCCATAATGAGAATTGAACCCTCAACATATGTACTGCTAGCCCGGTGCTTTGCCTCCATGCAGTCACACACATCTCACAAATTTATTCTACAATTAGTCAATATTTTACCTTTTTCTCAGCTCTATTTAACTCCCCTAGATTTTCCAATCTTGTGACATCATGTACAATCGTGGACTATGATCTAATGCCGAAATTGTCTTTTCTGGGGTGAAATAGGGTCATTAGGCACACAGAGAAGAAGAATGATGATATTTGAAAGTAGGCGCTGCCCGAATCCTAAAGCTGTGATTGGTTGTAGGATGTCCTGATGTCATTAGTTTATTTTGAGAAGAAGGATGGAGCTAATGATAATTATATATATATATACACATCAAAGCTACAATACATCTTATATTTTAATTTTCAGGTGAGGAAAACATCATACAAGAAACACCCAATTAACGTAGTTAATCCGTCCTCAAAAAGTGCTGCGTTAATCAAATTCTAAGAAATAATTGAAACCTATGAGGAATGATTTATCCTCAACTAGAAATTTTAAAAGATCAGAAATGATTTTTGAAATAATCTTTTGATAAATAAAAAATGCTCTATTTAATTTTTTGGATAAAGAATTATTAGCGTGTTAATCGAAAATGCTGTATCAGAAAAAACAAAACAAGCGTAAATGATGCCGGACACAAACTAATGACTGATTTAGTATGAACTTAAATTGCAAATTGAACCTCACTAAAATCCTATTTAAGGTGACAATTTCAAAAGAAAAAAAAAGACGGTTTTCTGTAGACGTAATAAGGAGTAGATGTTGAAATTTTCAGACCTCTAGCTCCATGATGGATACATACTGTATAAAGTCAGCCAACTTGAAAACTGAAGAAACCTATTTTTACAGTTTTGGTTGACGGTTTTTAATAGGAGGTGTAGAGTCAAGTAGTGGTTTTCAACACTGAAAATAGAATTGAATTGATCCAGTTTGAGCTTCAGCTGAGGATTTTTATTTTTACTACATACTAATGCTTTGAGAAAGGCATGAATCCACTATGGGCAAAACAGCAGTGCAGTTAGACTGCCTTACAGGATGAAAGGGCTCCATCTAAGAGAAGGTTGGCCTGAGAGAAACAAACAAACATGCTTCAGTAAAACTAAAAGCATGTGCAGTTTCAGCAACCATTCATCTAGGTTAACAATAGTAAATTTACCTATGTGCTTTCTTTTTGCCTGAAAGCATTAAATGGCCTGCTGGTTAATGCTAGCATACACATGAGTGCTGGTGAATGCAGCCATATGAAATCTTGTCTCTCTCAGCCTACGTTCAACACAGATCTAGGTCACGTATCCCCCTTTTCTCCTCTGGTAAACACTTCTATTATTGCATATTTAGTCCATGTCTTTTGTAATTAAATGCCTTTATTATTTCCCTTGTTTTATTAAATGTTATTTCGTTCCCAAAACATGTCTCAGCATTATTTGGTTTGTACTTGACGTCCATCATTTGAATATATTTCCAGCTTTTTTCCTGACGTCAGAACATTCCTCAACCAATCAGAGCTTAGCATTTGTGTTGCGTCCCTTTTTGTGGAAGAAAGTAGACTAAGCTGCACGAAAATGGAGGAAGTAGGTGGGTAGCATAGCCTACTTTCTCACACAAAAATGTAATTCCCACTCTGATGACAACACTTTCCTGGAGCTGCAACAAAACTTCCGAAGACGAATAGATTCAACGAAATACATCAAGACCTATCTTTATGATAATAAATGTGTTCGAAACATAACATATTTCTCTCAACTCTTTCTTTTTTCCATTTTGTCTAATTGCATCTACCATTCTGTTGGATTACCTTACATCCTCATGGTAGAACGAGCTGAATGGATGGTGAAAGTGAAGATGCCTTTAGTTTGTTTAAGCATGTTTAGTTGTCGTGATAAAAGCTGTCACATATACTATTATGCATACATTACAACATGGCCAAATTGACATTTAGAGCCCAACAGAGGTCAGCACAACCTATACTATATTCATTCTATGGTCAAGTTACAACACAAATTTGGAGCCCATAAGGTGCAGCCGTTTCCATTAGATTTGAAAATACCCAAATTGAGGTATTTTGTAAATGCCCCAATTGATCTTACCGTTAGTGTTCAAGAAAGGTCAGTGCAACATAACTTATGAGCATTCTGGGGTCAAGTTACTATCGTACATACATTTGCAGGCCGTACGGTTTAGCCTTCTCCTTTAGAATTTAAAATGCCGGCCAAAATTGATCTGACCTTTAATTTGATCTTTAAAAATCACTAGAGGTCAGAACCATTTATGAGTCTATAAAAAAATATAGTCAGAAACTAACATTCTTCATCAATAATATTAGATTTTTGGTCAACATAGAATTTCCGACCTTAATATGAAAACAATTTTGCAAACGACACTATTAACCTAACACTGATGATGATATTGAAGCTAATTTGTTCTTGAAATAAAATGTAACCTTGGAATGTATTGATTCATACTTACAAAATTATAATTCATTTGTATTATTTGATTATTGTTTAGATAATCATTGTTAAGTCATGAAGCAGGTTGCCCTACTGGCTAATTTACATAGGCATATTTATGTTGATGTGTCAGCCAATCGGTGGCCTGCCTTGACACTGCAAGAGCCAGCGCACAAGTATTTAAGTTCACTGTGGAGAGAATTTGGTGTAGAGAACAACTGCTAAGGCAAGCTTTGATACTTGGAATAGCAGCAGTGAAAGAGTGTGAGAAACAACTGAAGAGTCAGAGACGAGGAGAGAGCAAGTTTGAAGTAGAACTTGACAATCATATTTGAAATTTTCGACGTAAAATGATTCTAAAATTGAATGCATTATTCTTTCCTCTTTCGTTCAATATTAAATTATTCTTTACAAACTGTAAATTTAATGTAAATATAAGCATTGGAAGTATATTAAATATTTATAATTTTTCACGTGTCCAAATCTAACGTCACAATTTTTATTATTGTTTTTACGCTAATCATTTTTCCTGAACAAAAATTGGGTGTGAGATTCAAGGAAAAGATTATTTTTACCGTAAGGGCTGACTCCTAAAAGTAGAAGAACAAATTCCTTCGATTTCGACCCCTAAAAGTTATGCAAAACATTTGGAGGGGGTTGATGGATTTCTATTACACTTCTTTTTTTGTTGCTCACCTGTAAAGTAAATATCTTATGTTCCTCTTGGCAGGAGGTAACATTTTTAATTCAACACTGATCTTGGAGTATTGTTGGATCTTTAAAGGTAGCCGGACAATTCCTTCACGGTCGCGGTAGACCGAACGAAATAACAACAACAACAACAACAATGGGTTGAGATTTAGATGGGTTTTTATTTAAGGGGAAAGATGGAAAAAGGTTTGGAACAAAGATAGGGAATTACGAAGAGTTAAGAGGGAGGGGGGTTGCAAGATTAAATTTGATCTCGCTACCATTTGGGAAAGGTTAAATAACGGGATTAGGAATAAGGGGAACATGCTAGTTACCGTTTAAGGTTGCTCTTTTGTGTATCAGTAGAGTTCTTCTGTTGGGCAGCCGTACCCCTATCGCCCGGTTTTGGGACTTACTTGGTGGTTTAGGCCTGTGGTGATTTGAAGGTCGGTTGGTGTGAATTTGGATGTGTCCATTCGGGTTTTTGTTGGCTGGGTCTGGATCTAGTTTTGAGGCCGTGAATAATGTTTCACAGTATGCCTGCGCTGGGTCTTGTTGACTATCGGGGCCGTGAATAATAGTTTTCATAGTTTGCCTCGTGGTCAAAAGAGACCGAGACTTCACCCGTCAAGCATGGGTTATTTTCGGGAGCGTCCCCACAAGACGTCTTCTCCGTTTGTATTGCTGGTACCAAGAGTGGGAGATTCTTCTCCTTAATTTCGGACCTCAGGGTCCCCCCTTGCCTTCTATTGTTCTCATTGGTCAAGATCCGACCACTTGAAGGGGGGGGGCTTACCCGAAGTCCCTTTTTTTTGGTGTGTATCTGGTTCCCTTTTGGTAACTGTTTTAGGAGTCAGTGAAATTCCAACAATGTCTATGACATGTTTGAGCGTGATTTCTGGTGAGTCTTCTTCCGTGTCTACAGGAGAAATGCAGTAAATCTGTTCGGTGTCAACAGCGCCCATACTGTACATCAATGCACTAACCTGTACTTCCAAATCGAAATCACAGTCTGATTTGGAAGCAGTTTGGTGACCGCTTCCCCCATGCTGGTCAAAGTTCTGGTTTGGTGAAGTCGTAATCTATTGGGTGGTTTGAAAAAAACATCTTACTTTTTCTCTTTTCCAGGGTTTCTTTATTTTTTTTGCTAACCGCTTATTTATTCTTACTCGCCTTTTTACCACCGCAAGTGTCATAATTGGGTTGAACGTTTTATACAAGCAAAGGATATATATTTGGTCTTAGAATGATCGAATTTAACTAACCATCTGATACCCCATTTAACAATCACAATGAGTTCACTGGAAAGATCTGATGCTAGGTCCGTATGACTATAAAGTGTGCTGCCATCTGCATATAAGTTTATGAAGGACCTGATTATATGGTCTGATAGATCATTCACAAACAGAATGAATATTTTGGCCCCAAGATGGAAACTTCGGGTACCCCAGAGCAGATTTGGGAACCACTGAGGACTGGCTATTGACTGCAACCTTTTTCCTGATAGGAAAAATATGATTGTCGAGTGAACTCATAAGTTTATGAAGCGAATTTCAGTGCCAAACCTTGTCAAATGCCAATGAGATACCCAAAGCAATAACATGGGCATCATAGCCACTACCCAGTGCACTGCTAATACTATATGTAATGACAGTTAGAAAATCTGCTGAAGGTCCGAAAACTGTATTGAGCATCACTAAGAAGATTGAGACTATTCAGATGACCAATGACATGTTTGTTCAGGATTGATTCAAATAGCTTATTCATAACACATAATAGACTAATGGGCCTGTATTGTGTCGGAGAAGACCGCTCCCCAGAGTTCTTGAATATTGGACAGATATGAGATGTCTTCCATGAGCTAGGAAAACACTTCTCTTTGAGCAACGGTTAAATAACTTTGTTAATATTGGGGGTATCTCAGATAATAGTTTTTTCAAAACTATGACTGGGATTTGGTCGGGTCCAGTAGCTTTTGAAATCCGATGATTAGTTATTTTTTCGTAGAATTCCAGAATCTGGGCATATTTTCGCCTTAAATCATTACGTTACACCATTTTGCACAGAGTAAACAACTTCTCTTGCTCACATATTCTGGGATTTGCCATGTATTTTAATTTCTGTGAATGAGTCTCCCCGGATCAGAAGTGCCCCTGGTCCCTAAGGTCTACATCCGGCCCAATCGCACCGGGGCTTTGAAGGCCAAGATAAGTATGTTCTTATCCCCTCTAGGCTGTGCGTGTTTGTGCATGTGTGCGAGTGCATACACGTTTTGCAACCAGAACACATCGGAAATATATGAGTGCATAACAAGTTACTAACCTAAAATAGTGTAGCAATTGATAATTATGCTAATAGTTATAATCATATGTATAATGCAAATATATTATAATTATATTATAATTATAATTGTTGAAAATGGTCTCTAAACTGGGGTGGTCACACTACGATTGGATACAATTGTTGTAAACTGAATCGTAGTTGAACTCAAGTCACATTTCGTAACGATCTTATTAGCAATATTTGCACTTGTAAATTAGACTGAAATAATCGTAGAATGACGCCATTCAATCACAAACGGATCGTTAGTGTGACCTGAAGTAGTCTTAAGGTGACTGTTTCTGTTCCTGTGAATTGATGAGTGATATTGTTATCAATTTATTTCGACATTGCCTAACATAAAACCGCTTTTATCTAAAGGAACAACGATCTGAACAAAGTAACTCGTAATGTACGATAACATCTTAACTAAATACCTTACTTCGTGTTATGCAATAAAACTTATACAATGTTAAAACATACCAATACTAGTTTACCTGTGCCGTAAACATGTCGGAATATATGAAATATATGGATATACACGTTGCATTTTGTATACGTGGATAATAGAGATGTGTATGGGTTTCTATAGCGTGACAGAAAAACGCCGTAACACAACTCACTGATGTATACAAATATATGGATACACATTGCATCCTAAATACGTAGATAATTCAGATGTGCATTGTAGTGAGCTTGAAGAATAGCGTTCTGTTGACAACACACGGATTTTTATCATTTTTTGTTTTTGTTACTTTTTATATTTTTTAATATTTTTGAATTCAGCATTTTTTACATTCATCAGAAGATAAAATTCTACCTTTTACGTCATCATAGATGAGTTGTGTCCCTTGGTTACAAACTACAAGACCACATTGCTAATTATTATGTGTGTGGCTGAATATTGTTTTTATTCTCTTTGCAGAATGTTCTCACCAGTATTTACCTGATGTCAGAACTGAGTATCCAATTACAGCAGTGGCGACACCTATTGGAGAGATCAGCTGTAATACCAGCATATGCTTAACACTACCAGGTTAGATAACTTTGTCTTAAATCTTTCCTTAAAAAAATGAATACAAATTAGATGTACAGCGGAAGCCGCTCTTTGTAATCACTTTAGGAAAGAATCTTTTAGATAACAATAACCGGCTGATAACATTAAGCAAAGGATATACAACATTGGAATAATTTATATTCATTGTTGTAAATTCATTGTCATGTTATTAAATTCATTGTTATAAACAACTTTACATTATAAAAAATGAATATGCTTTTTGTTGCAATTGAAATTCATTTTAAATAAAGTGTTTGAGATTTTGATGAATGACTGATTTTGATAACAACAACCATTTGATAACTTTATTCGGAACTATAATATGAGGCTTCCTCTGTATATATTTAATGCAAAATTAGCGAATAAAACTGGATTTACTTTTTTTTAATTATATAAACTGTTGTTTTTATCCTTGTTTTGTTTAATATAAGCTTTTGATCAATCAAAACAACATATTTCTTTTTTTTTGTAAAAGAAAATGAAAGTACGTGATTACAAAAAATAAATACGTACATAGTTTTGATTTGATCAACAGTTGATATTAAACAAAACAAGGTTAAAAACATTTTTTTACACTCAAAATTATATATTATCAAAAAATAAATTAATGCAAAGTTTTATTCACTAATTAGGCAATTTTGTGGATTCGGCGTATCATATATATCTCTTTTAGACTCTAGATTATACTGCTGGGTTAAAAGCTTATT
>JBAKGL010433101.1:0-10064 GCA_037178445.1 Onykia robusta | reverse complement strand
TGAGAGAAGTAACTTATTCATTGATCACTTTTTCCAATTTAGTAATTGATCGCCCCCAATATGGATTGCTACCAGAAGACGTTGGTTTCATAATGGTTTCTATTGAGTGACTAATCAGACCTGTTTCAAAGAAAATTTTCTGGTAAGTACTGAGCAAGTTATTGTACCCTTTTCCCAGTTCAGCTTTCAAGTTAAGTATCTCATCTAATCAATAGCTATGGCAAAATTGATCCCCATGTCTCTGGGTATTGTGAATTAATTTTGGAATTCTTATGAATGTTACAACATTTTTTCTTGGAAGAGTGGATACATATGTTACCATATCAAACAGCACCAACCAGGAAAGTTAACCCCCGCATCATACTTATGCCATAAAGTATCAGGGGAGATCTTTTTCAAGTAAATCCTGTATATTTCTATATTTTGGCTGACAAGCAGACAGAAACTACCCCAAAAATTGGAGTTGTCCTATCGGCCAGATATTTTTTTAAAAGTGACTAAACACTGAACTAAAACCATGAAATTCAGACTGAAATGGGGGCCTTGTCTTATCTGAAGATCGCCTTATCCACCAAAATATATGGTAATTCTAAAACTGATTCCAGTAATCTTGCATAGTTCTGATTTAGCCATGCCCCCACCCAATTTCGCAGTCTCTGAATACGTTTTTTCTCCCACAAAAAAAATTCTTTCATCTTTTTTTAACTCATATTTAGACATCGCGAAATTGGAGGGACAGCTTTACAAGGGAAATGCAGAAGGCAATTTAGCTTATCAGGGGAGATCACTACTGTTCACCTTTATTTAGATCTTCATTCATAATGAATCGCAGTAGGTTTTTTATCAGTGTCAGCGTGACAAGGTTGTTATGATAGGAAAGTGGGGAGGCGGGTGTCGGTGAGGAAGTAGAAAGCCTGACTCAACAGGTAAATATAGGTGAAGAGGGGAATTAAGTGCAGGTTGGTAAAGGTGTTAGGGAAAACAAGACCTGGAAATAGAAACAGGAACAGATTATCGAGGAGGGACGTTAAGCTGGGAAAACAAACTGGGGGGGAAAGGCTATTTAGATATAGCTAGATACATCTTCAAAGGTAAGAGTCAGAGGGGGGGGAAGAGGGACAGAGAGAGACAGAGACAGACAGACAGACAGACAGACAGAGAGAGAGAGAGAGAGAGAGAGAGAGAGATCCAGAATATGAGATATTTTGATAATGTACAAAAGAAATACCACTAAAAAAATGTCAATGATTTAAATTGAACATTTATTTCCCCTAACAGAAGTTGCTTGAATTAAATTGATATCCATATGCAATATATACACATGTATTGGTTTAAAGGAAATGTGATTTCCCAGTGTAGTAGAAAATGTGATTTCCCAGTGTTGAAGTAAGGGATTTTGTTATTATAATAATCTTTACTAACATGACTAAAAATCCATATAGCACACTATTTTTATTGGCTTTTACTTGCTGATGAGGACAATACTGTACAGGAGACCGATGAGGACGATACAGTACAGGAATGTCTAGCCACAGTTGCTCCTGCCGTTGGTTTAAGGTTTAAGAATGATGAGGATTATTTTTTCTTAAACAAGTTGAATGGCTCTGTCTTTTCAACACTGGTTCTGTGTTTTTTCTCAAAAAGGAAGATAGTTTGGAAATCTATTGTCGTGTTTTCGTGTCAGGAGTTTGTGTTGTCTACTGGTGGTAGTCATATCACAGGTTTCATATCAAGACCCGTCTCGATAGCCAATGGGACGACATTTCAGTTGGCAGGCCTGCGTGAAATGTATGGAGATCCTGGCATACCCTGTTGACAGCATCATCCTCTCATCCTCACTGATATAGACCAAAGGAAAGCAAGACACAATATGTGTGGCATCAGCCTGGGTGCAGGATCTGCCAGAAGTACGTCAAAGCTGGGATCCAGCCGCCTTAAAATAATAGATCTTTTATCTGATTTTGAAACTAAGTTGTCCTTCTAGACTGGTTGCCTTCCGTTACTGAGCCCAATTTACCATATAAGTTGTTCAAAGTGAATGTAATCAACTTTGAACTTGGTTCGACGCTTCTATTCCCTGGAGATGGGGGGAAAAGTTCGAATTAAAAAAACAAACAAGCATGAACACAGCAGTGTTTACACGTGTGTCGGAAATTCGGACACAAACGGGACCAATTTAGCATATGCTTAGATTGTAAATTGAGCCTCCCCTCCAACAACCCCACTGAATATTTTTTCAAAAAACAAAAATTTCAAGACATAATGAGTAAATGTTTAAATGTTCAACCCTCTAGCTCCATTGGTGCGGCCTGTACGTGCGGCACATACATAGCCAGCCAGCAATACCAACATTGAAGAAGAAGAAGGAGAAGAAGAAGAAGAAGAAGAAGAAGAAGAAGAACAACAACAACAACAACAACAATAACAATAACAATAACAATAACCTCACATAAATGAATCACCGTAGCGCGCATGTACCAGAACTAATATCTAAAAAATACATTTATTATCTAAAAAATGATAAATATCTAGTAATGATCATCCTCATGTTTGTCCATCGAGATTGAAGAAGACCGTGGATTCAGTTCTGAATTCTACAATAGCCATGGCATGCCGCAGGACTTGTGCAAACAAAGGTAATTTAACTATGCAGACCAATAATATATGCACAGGGCAGATGTTCTCCTAAGTTGTCATTCCAGCAAACCAGAGAGTGAAATTGAAAGTGAAAAGCTGGATAACATAATAAAGCCCCAGCGGACAAAAAACCCACGTACATAACCCCCAGACGAAAAATGAGCCGTATGACTCGGAAGAATCTAAAGAAATAAAACAAAAATAAAATAATGGGTTTTGGGGATTATATTCGTATTTGCACTTTGAGTCTGTTTTTATGTAAGTGTTTGTTATGTACGTGGGGGGTTTGTCCGCTGGGTTTTTTGTACAACGCTCATGTGGATTTTGCCATAGAAATGGAGAAAAAAAACTGTGGAATATGAACGTAGTGTCGACATCATTAATGGGGTACTTCACACATTTGTTCAAAACATTAGAAGAAATGATGTCATCCAAATGACAGCATTAAAAGCAATTAATACTGTAGAGAGACAGCTTGGGAATATTTGGGGGTCTTGTTGTCTCTTGATCTCCAGTGAGACCCATCTGTTATTACTAACGTCTTGTGAAAATACAGCTGGAGTATAAGGGGAAATATTAGTCTATCAGTTCATTTGTGAGTGGAATGGTGAAATCATGAAACAGCCGTTGCTTAAGTAAATAAACATTTTAAACCAATGTTAAACGAGATGAACTCGGAAAAAAAGAAAAAATATTCATTTATTGATTCAATTATTATCAAATTATTTTTTAATTTAACCATTTAAAAGATGTTTTCATAGATTGTGAGATGAACTCTTTGCTTTTTAGAAAATTCCGCCTGTTATGGTCAAAAATGGTAAAAGCTCAACAATAGTAACAATCTCAAACAATTGTTGACAACAATTACTGTGACGAAATTTGATAAGATTTTAAAAAAGAAAGGTAATTTCCCATCTTCTCTTCAGAACTATTAACGATAGCATTGTCACCTGACACAGGGTAATAGTTGTTGCTGCTTTTACTTTTTTTTTTTTTTTACAGGATCAAATCCTTTTTTGTGGAATTCTTTGCATTTTGATAATCCAAAATAATCCTCATATGTTACAGAGTTGACTTATTAACAAAACAAAATATAACATGGAAATTACGACAAAATGTAACTTTAAACCAGTCTATTCAGAAATTCTGTTTTAAAACCTAAAGCTTTCTTTATTTCTTTTTTCCCCAAAACTTTTTCGGCTATCCTCTTTACTTTCTCCAACAACAAAGAAATTCAAGATCGAATTTTAAAATTAAAGATATAACGATCTTTAAAGTTTCAAAGCGTACTGTTTACGATATAAAAGTACATAATCACAAATTCGGAATTACTAACAATTAATTATAAGCCCACAAATAAACAAATACATAGCAAACTGACAAAAAGTACGGAGTAGTGACTAAAATGGACAATGACAGGTTTCCCATCTTCAAAAGTAAAGAGCAAATTTATATTTTTCTTACTTACAATTTTTAGCTGGTGTTTTTTTTTAAAGACCTCGAGCACATCAAGTTGAAGCTGACTTATTTGAGCCAAGGTAAACTTAAGGTAAGTAGTACACGTGGAATAGAAATTAATAATAAATAACAACACAAGAAGTGCAATTTTCAATTGGCCGACAGAAAATGGCTCTGCTTGTCTGTCAAGGAAGTGGGGGTCGATTTTTAATTACACCTCTACAGCTATTCAAGCTGCCACTTGTGTAAGAAGAGAATTAAAGAAAAGAAAAACGTGTACACAGTCAGAGAAGAAAGTTGTGGCGCCGGGCGAGGGATAAGGGGCGTAAAGGGGGTAAGACAAAAAAGAAAGAAGACATGTGCGGGGTCAGTGCGAGGAGGGGCCGGCACAGTGGACGCAGCAAACAAGAGCGGAGTTGATGACTAATAATTTATCTTGTAGGCTGCGAATGGGTAAGTACAAACACCATAGGCGATCACCGTTATAAAGACTGACATATTTTTCCGAATTATTGAAGCTGGTCTTTATGGGAACCTAAGCTGAACTTTAAGGGGTGGGGGCTCTTGGGGGCCTTCTGGTGCTCACACGACCCTAAGCAGTCGCTCAGTTCGCTTATGCGTCCGAATAGTGTTTGTTGTATTATATTAGGTATTTATTTACCAAGCATAGCTTAGTCTTTAGCAATGGCACACACGACTGTAAGTTTTGGGGCACCCAGTGTGGATCGAACTCACTGTCATTTTAAGCCTTAAACAGCACTTCTTTGTGTGTCGTGCTGTGAACCCATAGAACATTCCCTCAGCTTCAGTGGAAGAGGCCAGTACATTACAAACCTTCAAGAACATACTTGACCAGTATTCGGCGAGCAGAAGATTCAACCCACGCCGGAGTGATACAAATTAAACATTAAAAATAAGAAGAATAGTCAAAAGACCAGATAAAATGCATTCGGACTAATCTAATCTGTTAAAGAATTGTATCATATTATTTCATTTGTACATCTGATGCAAGTTACTAATCGAAAATCGGACATTTTAATATCTGTATAGCGATTAGGCGTTGGTGGTCTGGCGTCAGCGTTTAGACATCTGATTTGGCGTAAACCCATTTGGCGAGGCATTTTTTGTCCTTTTAAAAAAAGATCTTGGTTCAGTCAGTCAGGTGAAACTTTAAAATTAAACATTAAATCTGATAACATGTTTTTCATTTTTATTTTGATACCTTATTCTTAATATTGTTGTTGCTTGTTATCACAAATAATAGCAACAATATTATTAAGATGAAGGTAAAATTCATAGCAATGAAAAAGATTGTAAATGATAATTCACAATATTTCATCTGATAAATAAATATGTTAATCACTGTTAGATCAGCCAGAACTGCACCCCATTAACCAGTTCGTTGTCATCCTGGAAGTGACTGTCTTTCAAATATAACTTCATGGAGTTGGAAATCAGATGATGCCAGGTCAGGAGAATAGAGGGGATCGGAAAGAATTTCGTTGCCATAGAAGCGTGTTTCCTATTGTGAGACATAGAGGTTGTGTACTGGTGCATTGTATCGTGAGATCTGGACATCTTTGCTGAGCAAACTGGGTCTATGGGTTTTGATAGTTTCCCGTAATTTCAGCAACGATGAAGCATAATAAGACCCAGTTATTGTGGTACCTTTACAAGAAAGGTATCCACAACTGCATCAAATGAAGGGATCTTGTTTCTGAATCGCACCCCAAGAATTGACCGATGCGAGACGAACGTTTTTTGGATATTCACCGATGATGTTACTGATACGTGTGCAGTCTCGAACTAATCCATGAGCTGAGATCAACGAAACTATCTGATGTCGCTAATATTTCTGTTTAACTGTGGTTAGACCTGAAAATGTGGCCGCTAATTATTAGTTGTCATCTTGAGTTAATGGTTATTGTATTGGACTGTCAACTGCATTGACGAATCTCGCCTGATTTTCGTTTTTATTTGTATTAAAAACATCTATTTTTTCGATATTTTCTTGTAAATATTCTCGGGTGCGATTAAGAAACAAGATCAAAATGATGGAAGAAATGTTTAATTCTGGGTGGAAGCAATGTGGGGAAGGATTAGTCAATGTGCCAGTTTCTAGACAAATGAACATCCCTCGTATTTATTCGCCTTCCCACGAGAGCAAATTCGACATACAGTCAGATTTAATGTGGAATCCTACACTCGTGCGTGTGGATAAAGGCAACCGATGTCTAGTTTCTTCGGCCTTGCTTTTGACATGCTGCAGGCATCAGGGAATAATACCTAGGCCCAACCCCTTGTAGCGCAATGGGGATGTGTTGCTTGGGAGAACGAGTCTCCGGGAACTACCCATTATCCTTTTTAGCGAGTACGAGCATCATTAGGAGTACACGATTTTCCCCAGCAGCTGGTACATTTGCGTTATTATAAAATCAGCCAAAGTCAAGCAAATATCTATAGCGATATTCACATATAATATTCACTAAGTTTCTGAAAGACAACAGCACACTGGTACAAGCCTGGTTACAACAGGGTCAAACTCCACCCAGCATCTATTCCAACTGAAGATAGTTACTGCAACATTTGTATTATATATATGATAAATACAAATTATAAAAAATATATTTTTTGTATACAAGTATTTATTTTGCGTATATTATGACAGGTTTTCGTTAATATCTCAGATTTGTCAATTTAGCCCAATTAGTAATACGCGACTAACGATCATTAGCTTGAGGTTTAAATCACGTTTGGTGAATTATTTCAAATATCAGTTTACATCCCTAATTCTGGTGAGGGTTGTTCTTCTTGCTGGAGTTTGACATACTTCTTTTTGGAAAATGTATTTGAGTTAATATCTTCAACTGAATTTTCTGAATTACAGTTTCTTGGTGTTGCGCGATGGTTTCTTGGTGTTGCGCGATGGTTATATGTATTGAGCTAAGCTTAGTCAGACACATGACCAACAAGTGTGCAGCATCCAGTGAGGATCGAACTCAACACACCTTAGTAGTGATCTGCAAGACTAGCTCGCTAACTCAACGGCAGGGCCTCAAGGTTTAGCCTAGAACATGGCCACAAATATGGGATACCCAATGAGGATCGACATACCTACACGTGAATACAGGTCTGGTAAAATAGGTTGCTAACGATTATCCCACGGCGAGCTGTATATATACGTACGTAATTATAGAGATAGACACACGCATATGTAGACACACACACAAATGCGCCAGATGAACAAGCCTTCCAATGCATACACATAAGTTATAACCACGCACACTTCAAAAGCTCCATATATAATGGGGAAGGGGAGTGTGTTGGAAGTAACGGAAATGTCAAGGTAGCCAAGGTTTGAATGCAAAAGAGATTGTGTGAAGGGTAGAGGGTTTCGTTCCAACAGGTGTGTGCCTGTCGGGTGTGTGTGTGTGTGTGTGTGTGTGTGTGTGTGTGTGTGTGAGTGAGAGAGAGAGAGAGAGAGAGAGAGAGAGAGAGAGAGTTTGATTGTTGTAATAAATACATAATATATAAATACAAAGGCATGAAGAAGTATCGGGCGAAGAAACTGTAGCTAGTTAATTAAAAAGTCGAATGCATATTGGCAAAAATTGAGCAAAAAAAGTGGACCGCAAAAGACATTGTACCGCATACGCCTTCTGCGTCTCGTTGTTCTTTCCTTCATCAGCTCGCTATTGGTGTAAACATTGTCGCAACAAAATGAAAACAAATGCTGTCTCGTCAAATCCGGCTACATGAGTTCGCCTGCTGCTGTCATTATCAGCACCCGGCCAACAAAGGGCCGGGTTTTGACGTCTTCACTCTAAGCTCCGACTTTAAGTTATGTCTCTAAGTTCTGCCTCACTGTGACCGAATCTCTCCCCTATTTTGGGACCCTCACTTCTTTTCAAAGCACACCAAGGCTTCTCATTGGTTGTATGGAGAGTGACGTAGGAGGACAAAAGGGAGCGGCCCCGTCGATCAAAATGCATGGTGGGTGTGGCCAACACGACAGTGCTAGATGTCATCTTCACGCTATGGGGTTTCCTGATAACAAGATAAACCAAGCCACAAAGAAGAAGAATTTAATCTTTTAATATCTCCAGTGTCAAGTGTGATGAAGAAGAAGTTAACCTTTTTACTGTATTCTTTTTGGCAACAATCGCAGTCCAGTGTAATGAAGAAGAATCCAATGTTGGCCGACATGTGTTTCTCATCAACTTCTCATCAATCTATCCGGCACACAACCCATCTTTAAGTACCTGTCAAACTATTAAGTATCTATCAAAAGTGCTCCATATCCCGTGACCTTGTTCACATCTCAGCCATTCTGTAACAAAACGGAATACTCGTTAAAAGTGTAATGTGTGCTGAAAAAGAATCCTCTTAGAAAGTGTGTTGAAGTGAGATACCTTAGAAGATTGACGATCCCTTTTGGTCGTATGTGGGGTTGTCATCGAGAAAGAAGGATTTTTATTGTCACGATTTCATTTGTGTGATATGCAGGTGGTCCCTATTTTTAGCAATAACGGCGACATTACTTTTGAAAATTGTGTCCACGTGAAAAACATGAAATCGTTAATTACAGTTTTGATTAATGTTCCGAGATGATTGGAGGTTCGTGAAGTCCCATAAACCGATAAAGAACCAAAGAATGACTACAAATTAAATCAACATTTTAGTTGGGTTTTTTTTTAACGATAGGCTTTTTATTCAGCTTTATCGAATGAGTTTTACAATTATCTGTTGTCTTAGGTCAACCATGCACTCCCAAGAAACTGCAACACAACACTGGACCACAATCCACAGTTTCTACTTACACGTAACAAGCGTAGAAGTGAAATGCCGGTTTTTCGCCCAGTAGCCTTTTTATACCACTGTTAATATGTGTTGGCAGCAGTGATTATGCTAATAATGCACAATGGGACTTTTTCTCTTACCTTGCACGACGTGACAAGGAAGCCTTCCCTTTGCCACAACATGCTTAAACCGTATTCGCGATCTGTGGGTGCCGGTTTCACTCTCTGCGCCCGGTACACAATACACAGGCTACGCGAACTTTTTTTTCGCTTAGGAGAGTTCCACTTGTTAATCACAGTATCTTACTTTCCTTTCAAAGTAAATCAAAACGAAATAAATAATAAATCCCCAAATAACCTTTATTCATGCAAATTTACCAATAAAAAGCATTACATACTTAATTAACACAAATTAAATTAAAGTATTTAATTTAAAAAAACCGAGATTTTAAAAAAGACTCGTAGTTGTATATTATTTTATCGTCCACATGTTAGTCTAATTATTAAGAAGTAACATTAGAAACAAATCCCATAAAACTTTTCTTTGAGAAAACTCAGTAGAATCGGAAATTTTTGAGAAATAAACAGCGTGAAAAGTTGTCCATTCATTTGTTGGTAAACATTAGAATTATGTTTATTTGGCATTTAAAACATTTCCAAATTTCAGTTTTGAAAAATATTATTTTATATAATAACGTGCTTTAACAATATAAGAATCTAACTCAACGGGCATCAGAGTTAGAAAAGTGCTCATTTTATTGTACTGCAGTTGGTACAGGTGTTGCATAGCGGGGTGGGAGGACATCCCTGTCTACGCGACACTTACTGCTGGGGCCAGGCCTAGCCCTGGGCTCAGAGGATATGGGGCTCTTCGTATCCCCACCTCTGTCGTGCCGCGTGATGTCCCCCGTAACCGCTTCCATAGCTCGTAGTCGTCGTCGTAGCTGTCGAGGGGGCTCTGCGCCCATCTGTGGTTCTGTGGCGTTGGGTGGCGTCTCTCTTTCTGGCTGGCTTGGTAAAGCTGCTTCAAGATTCAAGCAAGACTTAAAAGCTTAAAGCAAGGAAGCAGAAGAACACGATTCTCGAACAATGGTCTTTATTCGTCCTTCTAAAGGGAATCCATAGAATATAAGACGGCTTGGGCCCCCAAAGGGGCCCGTGATCGCAGCT
>JBAKGL010422000.1:0-10076 GCA_037178445.1 Onykia robusta | reverse complement strand
GCTGATACCAAAGTAATTGGCAAATTAGATTGGTCCTTTAAATATTCAAACGAAAACCTACAAATCATGACAAAAGCAATATCTGATTCTTGCAAAGTACAGTATTTGAAATATATAGCCCATGTAACAAAACTATCGACGTTTCCCATTCAGAAACAATTGCTATTTGCCAATAAAATAAAACAATTCTCTGGAAATGCAAGAATTAAGGGAGATAAAAAGGAGTTCATGATTGTGATATGTCAACGTTATCAGCATATTTAAAGGCACTCTGATGGCACAGTGTCTACGTGAGGAAATGCGATGCTGGCGATGATGATATAAGCAAATAGATAGAAATGTATGGAGAAATTATACTGGTAGGAACATAAACTACGGTTTGATACTTCAATCTCCGGTACTGTTAACTGTGAGGCCAATTCAGCCCTGTCTTTCTCCCCGATACTATACATACGTTATACTAGAACTGGAAATAAACGTGTATTAACATTAGCATCTAGGTAGGAATGGGCTACGCTACTTCAGATTGGTTGGACACGTCCTCTGCCTCTGGCATAAATAATCCTGATTTCAGTGTGTCATGGCGTGTTAGCTATTGGTTAGGTGAACCTTTATCGCTTTTGTACGAGACTATTGGAAGCTTTGTAGCTCTCTATATTCGAGTAACTGAACGGACATAACCATGGCGCCACGAACCACCTTAAACATTGGGACTTTAAGTGGCGTTTAAGTAGGAAAATGGCGACCCAAGACCACATAGAACAGTTCAAGAACGGACGGAATTTGGAAGACTTGTATGAAAGATTAGATTTTCATTTCGTTGCCGCATCCATTGATGATGACGAAATAAAACTAGCGTGTCTTCTTACCAATTTAAGCCGAGGAACACGTATAACCTGTTGAGGAATTTAATGCATCCAAGGAAGCTGGGCAATAAGGCGTTTGTAAAATGCTCAAGAAGAACTATTATGTCCTATGAGAAAGAGAAACGAAAATAAGAGCATTACTGGATGCATTGCTGTATTAAGGAAATTTGCAAAAACTTGCTATTTTGAAGCCAAGATGACAGCAATGATCAGAGACAAAATAGTGTGCAACATTAAGGATGTTAACGATCAAAAAGAATTATCGGTACTGAGTATGACGCAGGATTCATTGAATAAGTTGCCTTTGAACTTTGGTTGAGGGAGGAGATGAAAGGACACGTTTCAAATGCGGATCAAGGGACCAAGGAGGCAAGAAATCCGGCGAGACAGGAACGGTTTGGGTCGAGACAGCAAAATGAAGGGGTATGTGGTTTTAAGGATACTGAGTTCTACGGTTGTCATGAAAAAGCACCATACTGTGAGAATGTACACCGGTAAGAGATGGAGGCTTGTAGAAGCGAAGACATACAATTGCAGGATGTCGTTCAGATACAGAAAAGCAATGGAAGTATGAAGATGAAAGTGGATACCGGCGATTGCTTGACAGTTGTGAAGTAGAATTCTAAACAGAATTGAAGGACGTTGACTTACAGGAGACGGTCAGCGTGAGTAATTCAGGTAGCAAAGTCAAGGCAACTGATGGGGCAGAAATAAACGTTACATTGAGAGGGAAAAAACCTGCAACTGGTGGTGATACCAGGTCGTTCATCAGCGCTACTTGGTAGAACTTAGATGAATGAATGATGGACATGAGCATTCCGGATTTATTGAATGTAGCTGTTGCTGAGGAAAGAAATTCGGACGGTATGTTGGAAAAAAAGAGTTTGGTGCTAGGGTGGATATTGAAGTACACCTTGAATTAAAAAGAGAATGCTCAATCAGAGTTATATAATGCTTGACCTGTTCCATACGCATTGAAACAAAGTGGAAGGGCGTTAGACCAGAAGGTGAGTTTATGCAGTCCTGTTCCAACAATTTCCCATTTCTGTTTCGGCCCAGTTTTCAGGCAGCGTCGATGAAAGACGGTCATGGAAGACGATGGTACAGTCAGTATTTGTGGCGATTATAATCCTCGGATAAAGTATATTTTCATCCTCATTATCCCACGAAAGACCTGTTGTTCATATTGAATGGAAGCAAGAAGTTCACCAAGTTCGACATCTCCAATGCTTATCTACTGCTGAAAAAATGAAGTATCACAAGAGAATTTTCTGAAGGCAGATATAAAAGAGTCTGTGTGCTATTGTGCGCATGGACAACATACTAATAAGCGGTGGAAAGGAAGTGGGCATCGCATAAATCTGGAAAGAATGTTGGCAGTGTTAGAAAAATATATTCTGAGGCTGCGAGAAATAAATGTCACTGGAAGACAAGGTGAAATGTTTGGAGTTCGTGATCAGTAGACAAGGAGTAAAAGCCCTAGCCAAGAAGGTGGAGAGCATTAGTGAAGCACCTACCACAATAAGCGTCACTCAGTTGAAGTCCTTTTTTAGGGATGATTAATTCCCAGCAAGCAAGACACTGGTGGTTCCTCAGCAGTCGACCAATGGCACCCCCATTGAACCACCATACGTTTTGCGCGTCGGCACTCTGGAGGCAACCACCGATTGATGGTAAAAAACTTAAGGTGGGGCCACTCTGCAGTCTCGATTCTGCATTTGGGTTGATTTTGGAAGAAACAACAAACAAGTTGTGAGATGATATCTCTTTTTATTCTTGTGTTTCAAAAATAAGTTTGCAAATTCTTTGAGGGTGTAGGCAAGGATGCAGTGTAGCCTAGTGTTCCACAGAATGGCATGTGCAATCATAGAACGTCCCCGTCCACTCAATCTACCAAGCAGGGTCTTCCACCGGCAGAACGCCTGTGCGCCGATATGCAAAACTCTAGATCCTCACTTGCCGGCAGCTGCTGGGGGACCGCTAGCAGCTTGCTTGTAGGGTTATTATCACAGGCATAACCCGAATTTATCCACGGCCCTTGGGCTGCTTCATAGATTATTACGCAAGGACGCGACGTTGCGCTGGGAAGCGGAGCAGGAAATGGCTTTTCGAAACGCTAAAGAAATACAAATGGATTCTAGATTATTTATTCATTATAACACCGACCTCCAATCAAAGTCAACTGTGACACATCGCCATATGGGAAGCTTGCAGCGTTGACACATGAGATGCCGAATTGTGCGGAAAGAAATGCATAGCTAATGCTTCGCGAACGCTGACGACCAGAGAAAAAAAAATACCGCCACCTTGAAAAAGTCCTTGCTCATCATTTAAACCATATGTTTACCAAATATTTGTGGGGTCAAAAGTGTGTCATCACTGCGGAACTCGAATACAAATTGGGACAAATGAATGAAAACACCGATGGGCTTTCGAGATTCCATACCCCGACCCAAACAGAGAAAACGTCACGAGCGAAACATACACTGTAGCTGATGGGTTTTGAAAGAGCTCTCCTACCAGCCATAGGAGTGGGAGAAAAAAACGAAGAAAGACCCAATTCTGCAACACGTGCATACTGTGTTTGAGGGATGGCCCGAGGGCGTGTATTATTGTTGAGAGAGAAAAAACAGTTGACGACAGCGAAAGGTGTTTTGCTTGGGCGTTTCAAGGTGGTGATACCACAGTCCCTGGGGTATCAAGTCTTGAAAGTATTACATATGGTACAAGTGAAAGTAGTCCCACTGGTATGGAATAACATAGGCCATAGAGTGATACGCGGGGTCGCGTGGAAAATAGCTGGTAAATAGTAACCATCTGACTAGAGCCCCTTGCCCCCGTGGGTGAAAAATACGAAACCTTAGAAAAGGTTGCATCTAAGCCAAGCAAAAATATTTTTGGCAACAGTTTCAATGCTGCAGAGTTCGGTCATAACAAATTCCTGGTAAAAGCCGTTTCGATTGTGTAATGTCCCAATAGAAATAATAAAATGTTTATTTAGAAGAAAATTAACTTTCTCTAAGAATGTGGTAGGGGTGTACATATTAATGGACGACACTGTGCGTACACTTCCTTATCTATCTATCATGTTAGGAATATTATCAATTTCGGTAATTTCGAGTAAATATCAAATTTGTATATTTGTCTTTTTCTTTCTTATCCATATTTATATCGTTGTTCATGAATAGAATTGATTTCAGAAACCATAGATTAAGAAGGTTGTTTTTCTCACCTAAATATTTCGTAACTTGGCTCAGTTATGGACCCGATATTAAATAACTAGAATGAAGCACATATCACTGTTTTCTCATCAATATTAAGCAACATCAAATTGTTCAGTATTAAAAAATAGTTGACATCGATACTGTCAGGTGCAAAGCAATGAAAACTAGGAATTGAAATGCAGTGCGAGTGTTTCGCCGCCATATTGTTTTCCCAGTCGAACACGTCGGGTATTTATCTTCTAGGAATCGTGATGACAAAATACGTAATGGAGAATTGATATTAAATATCAAGAAATTAATGACACACATATTTCACTGGGGAAAAATAACCGACACATCAGCTTCCAGTGTATCGGCCACACCGATGTATTTCAATATAAAGTAAATATCAAATCATGCGTTACTCCTCGGCTGTCAGTTTACAATAGACACCCAGTGCATTAAGAGGTTCCCATCTAGTTTGGCAGTCAGTATAACACCTCATAATATCAATATCTACATAGAGTAAAAAAAATGAATCTTGCCAACAAAGATATTATCCATCTTATGGTTCGTGTTTTTCAACTTCAGGGAATATTTCCTTGCCATTAACTTTTGAATAAAAATATCCTGCGATATTTTTGATCCAGTCCGAAGGCGTTTCATTCAACAATCCGAGTTGGCTGGAAATTAGACTGACTGCCTGATGAAAGGTTCTTCCTAATCTTTTTGTTAGCCGCCATATATTTGTATGCCATTCACGTCTGCGTCTCTTTGTTAATGCTTCTCACGCTTTTCTCCCCGTCTTTATCTTTCTCCATCTTCAGTCCAACATATATCATTCGTTCTGTGTTAGCCTCTAGATTTCCAGAAGATTCTTTAGAAATAATTTTACGTGTTTCTTTCTTTATATATCAGGCTGTATACTTCCATCGCTTTCCTTTTTATTTAACCCTCTGCCTGTCTCGTTTTGGATAGATTTACTTTTTTCCTAAACCGCCCGCCATTTTACCACCTGTTTATACATATTAATATATCTTTTTGCATATAATGTTTCTCTTTATCCAACACACACTGTCCGTTAGAAACTGTCAACATTAGTATAGTCAACATCAACATAGGTTTCTTCCATTGCTTTACTTTGGATGTCTTTTTGTCTGGCTGGCTATGCATTTGGCTCACATATAGACTGCAGCAATCAAACTAGGGGACTGAAAACAATCTCCTTAATCTTGGAAAAAACTGTTATTTTCTATTTGTTTAAATTCACCCCAAAATAGATTTTCTTTTACAATGTAAGTTTATGCTTATTGGTCCCTTACTTTATGTCCGGCAGTGTTCATCCTTGTTTTTTGAAAATTAGAATTTTTTAATTATCACCCCTCACCCCCAAGGCGAGTAACTTATTCATTGATCGCGCATGTTTTCCAATGTTTTAACTGATCACCCCCAACACAGCATGCTGCTAAAATACGTTTGTCAGACCGTTTCTATTGAGTGACTATTTAGGCCGGTTAATATCAATTATTATAAATATATCTTCCTACCTTCCAATATATCTATGTCATCACTCTTCATTTTTTCACTTTATATTACATTGTTATATAGACTTATTCCTCAGTTAACTGTCCGTATATAATTAGCTTAATCAGGCCCAAGTCTACAATAATACAATGGCTCTGTACATTAGCAAAGGCCTATTGTTTTCTCTCGCCTTTTAAGATTCTTACCCAGATAAGTTCTCAGAACATACGGAATTCTTATTTTCTTGCTTATCAAATAATATTTGCATTTGACATTATCAATGTATCTTATCTCTGGGCGTGTTTGAATTCTCATCATCATAATCACGCACCTATATTCTCGACCTCCGTCGTTCACTCCACGCCGAGACTCACCCACAACCACGTTGTGTTCAACGATCGATTAACGAGGTCTGGGCGCTGTTATTGGAGCGTCGACGAAATCTGAATGCGCATGCATAATAGCAATCAAACAGTCTGAAATCGGGAACATGCAGACGTTATTATAAACTGTAACAAAGCATTTATTCGAAGATCAAGTTACTACTGTCTGATGCGGGAGGAAACATGATACAATACTTCTAAAACCTACTTCACGTCACATTTGATTTCATGTAGAATCTCAGTCCATTACTGATAGCATTGCAAGGGATTTGGGGAGCAGATAAACCCTGGTTTACAATCAGCACTTCTAACCGATTGATTTAGAAGACCTAACATTTAATCCTTACACTCTTCCCCGACAGCATATTTGTTATTGCTTGTTCTTTTGTCTTTTTACAGTTGTTCAGTCAATTATCTGAAACAAATTAAGAAAATGATCTGGAGTATCATTCAAAATAACTGTATAAAAGAACAAGCCTTCAAACTAAGGGGAACAAGAATAACATCAATATTCTGGGAAGTGGGTCGAAACGAGGCCATTCCCTTCTTGATCAGACCGAGAACTGTTCAGCACCTCTCGTATACTCACACACTATTATCTGCGTTGTCACTGTGTGATTTAACTTCCATTATACTAACTTGACCCACCTAAAGATGCACATATCTACCGAAGATATGTTATGCTCTATGAGTTTAGGAAAGGTAATGACGCTGCAGAAGAATCCCATAAAAATCAGTGTTTATGGTATAGATAGATTAGTTAAATTAGATGTATTACCGAATATGTTTTGAAAGGTTTAGGAAAATTAACTTCAGCCCAGACATAACGAAATGGTCGTCCTGCTGAGTTTAATGCTAGCCTGGGTTAGTTTGAACCCGATAGAAACAGTGCTGTTTTGATTAAAATAAGCTAAACACAATCTAACAGTTCACAACCAATACCTTAGGAAGGTATCAAAACTTGAAAAAGATAATGGCTGCCAATGATTTGGCAGAAACTAACTGCTTTCTTCTGTCTGCTTTCTTCTGGTCGCATATCACCATATTAGGACACATAAGTGAATGGTGTTGGAACATGGGTATTTTACAAGCATGTAAGGCGATCAAGAAATTGACTTAGGGGATAAGTAAAGAACAATTCAAATTTGATCAATATCCAAGGAAGATTTGTGTGAGTGTTTGGTACGATTACGTTGGTATGGCTCACTTTGAGTTGCTACCAGTCAATATTATGATTATAACAGACAGAGCCGGATAAAGTTGTGACCGTTGCAACTGCAGTCGCAGGCACAACATTGCTCTCAGAAATCCTCAGGTCATTTTGAATTTTAAAAGTTGTTTTTTTTTCACATTAAATTCACCATCAGTATGAAGATAGATGTTATCAGAAACAGCAACATTATTTAGTGACCAGAAAACTTAAGGATTGACGCTTTGTTTTTAAATATTAAAAAATTAGCAATGCAGACACGAAAGTCTTTTTATCCTGCTCTGATAGCAGACATTCATTTATCAACAGTACTGCGTTCAAACACTGCTTTGAAGGAAATGACGCCCAGTTGTTTCTATGTTTATTTAGTTTGTTCATTCTTGCTTGGCTTTTGTCAAACTCTATGACAAAGTCAGAATTGATTTTACAATGCTACACGAAAAAAATAATCCTCACCAAAGATAGGTAGTAAGTCCATTCCATAGCTGTCATTTGAACTCATAGCATACTAATCGCTAAGCTGGTGTGTTACCACCAGCGTTAAACTGACAATGCCTCCGAAAGGTATAGTAGACTTATGCAAGGTAGTAGCAGTAGTAGTAGTAGTAGTAGTAGTAGTAGTAGCTGTAGTAGTAGTTGTGGTAGTAGTAGTAGTAGTAGTAGTAGTAGTAGTAGTAGTAGTAGTTGGGGTAGTAGTAGTAGCAACAGCAGCAGCAGCAGCGGAGTTTGGCTCAGGAGCAGCCGGACTTCTTTCTTTGTTTTCCTTTCCAATTTATTTTACCTTCATTTCATTTCTTTCATTTTAGTTATTTCATTTATTTCTTCTCTTTTTCTGTCTTTCTCGTGTCTCCATGTTTCCCCCTTTCAACTGAGTAACTGATTCTGATTCCTTCCAAACGATTCTAGAATGATTGAAATTAAATGACGGACAAAATAGCCTAATGTTGCAATTTCATGAATTGATAACTGTGAAACGGTCTCGATATTTACAAAACTTAGTTTCGCACGGTACAAGGCTAAATTAGAGTGGGTAGCTTGGATTAGGTTAATCGATCAACTAAATGAGTATGCCTGTCCAGAACATTTGAAATCCTAGTCTCCAACGGCAATCCCTGGCTCTCTGGGAAATATAAGCCACGGGGTAGAATACCATACACAAATAAATTCATGAAATAAGATAAAACAAAAACATCTCCATATTGTTAATTATTCCAGTTAATTTTTACAAAATAGAAGAGGATATAATCACAACCGATATTTGAAAAATTCTCCAATATGAACATTGATATTCATAAATACATATGAGCCGGCACAACACCTCTTTAAGTGAAAACTTCTGGTTAAGACAAGATGGTTTACATGATGCCAATGATTCCATTGCAATGATTTCAACTAATTACATGATTCCATCTGACCACAGCAGAATACTCATTTCGAAGGATGCCATTAGAAGACTTTTGAGGCAATCTGGCACGTGATGTCTCAACTAGCTTGACATGATGTGTTCATGTGCAGGAACGTTTTAACTGGGAAACACTTCTAAAATAAAGAGCAAGCTAATAATTTCCTTTTTGTTGTTAGAGATTTAGTGTGTGTACATCTGGGCACGTTTATTGAAACTCTTTGACAATCATTCTCGTGTTTCTCCTAAAGTTAAGCATTCTGTAACACAATTATGCACCACAAACAGTAACTTTCTTTTACATGAGTCTTTCGTGTATAGCACAGGCACATTAAATCAGTTAAACAAACAAACAAATAAACATAGGCCTTCTAAAGTCTCTTCGCTAGTATAATCATGCTCACTACGTTAGCTCTTTCTTCTATTGCACAGAGCAGGACCACACTCAGCTTTTATCACTGCCGACTTCTTTTGAACAGACGGGATGTTTTCGCAACAATTCACTCACTGTAATGGAGGCAATAGGAACTAAGTCTATAAGCAATCATTCTTTAGTTGTGATCTACCAGTAACTAAACATAGGAACATCAAAGACCAGTAAATAAACACACAAATGAATAGAGTCAGTGTTTATTTGGAAAACAAATAAGGAACAAGAGATATTTTATTTTGAATAATTCACAAAAAAACAATTAATCAAAGACATAGTGGATAACACTGTGGTATAGTTTGCGTTATATATGCACCAACATGAAGAGATGTTTGTAGAGAGATAAACACAATAGAGCTACCCAATTATTCATTAAAAAGATTTTCTAATATTTCTGTGACCTTCAATAACCTTTACGCAATTACCTAGGAATTACGACCCCTAACTTGTGAAGCCCTTGCAAAGCACCATTATTAGTCGAAACATTAATCAAAGGAAAAAAAAGTATCATTAATTAATACTTGCTGAAAACCCTCCCTATGGTCTTTTTTTCCCACTTAGTTCTTGTGGAACTTTGGTCCTAACGGGAGATCAACACTGTATTTTATGTTCACCTTCATTTTATGACACAGACTTAAATGCGCCAATTCTGCTACGTAGAGGTCACATATAAATACATGGAATCAGACTTGTAGTACTAGATAGACGGCTAGATGCATGGTGATCAGATCGTTATTGTCGTGTATGCAAAACCCACATTTGACTTTCAATTTTCAAATACGTGGAAGATGCGTTCAAATTCCATTAGAAACCACATTATAGCTTGAAGCTATATTTGTGGCGGTACATGACATTTTCTAAAGCAGTAGGTTGGACATTTGATGAATTACAGCAACGATTTAGAAAAATGGAATATTCCATTGAAGCGTCCGTAGCTTGATACGCAGTTATTATCTGAATTTGATGGGAAACTTTCACTGTATTGTGTTTCATATGTGGGACCAATACTCATCACTGAGGAGTGAATCGGAAAGAAAGGATATTATAGAAGAACAATG
>JBAKGL010410895.1:0-10140 GCA_037178445.1 Onykia robusta | reverse complement strand
CATACATACATACATATTATTATAACGTCTGATAAACAAAGACTACCTAAACACAGCGGTCCATCAGATGGATCAAAAACCCTCAGTCGGACCTATGACTCATGGAAGGGTCCCTTCTGTCCCTGTTAGTAGTAAGATTAGTTATAAGTGATCAGATTGACACACAACTTATGTGGCAAGACATACATATATGAACGTGAACAATAAATGAAAATAAATTAATTTAATCCATTTTTATAGCAAGTTAATTCTGATGATGGATTTCCTTATTTAATTTTATTCAAAACATTTAATTTATTTGATTATTTTGGGACTGAAGTTACCAAACCAAGACCATACCCAGAACCTTCGATAAAAATGTCATTAGGCAGTTCAAAGCTTTTTTCTCCCCACCTCATATACATCGCAAAAACACCCACGTCCTTTAGCCATGTTTTCATCTACTATAAACCTGATATAGCATGCTATATCCGCTTGCGTGTAAACGTATTTTACAAATGAGCACATCGTATGAACTTGTTGATAATGCTGCATCCAATAACCCTTCAGGCCCCCTTGGGTCTCTGGGCAACAATGCGATGTACCAAATGCTACGCACTCTCAGGTGCTCTGCTAATGCCACCTATAACATTAGTGTGAAATTTATTTTGTAGGGTTACAACGCTGTACTACCTCCACTCGCTGGCAAACGATAGAGTCCAACTATTTCATTAACCCTTAGTCTGTCGTGTAGACGTATGTCATTCATCCTGTTAGCGAAATCAGCAATGTCCAAGTATCTATCGAGATTAAGGAATTGTGGGGAAAACAAAATAGTGATTGTGAATATTTGGATTTCATGCACTTTAAACTGCATTCCTTTCATTGTTTTAATTACATTTCACTACTTATTATATCTACATATGAAATCTCTGTTCATTTCTCTTTCCTTTGATTTGTATACGTGTATGTATCAACCTTAAATAGATTGGGAATTATGAGGATAAGAAAATAGTATACAAATAGTTGTTCTGACTATTGAATTCCTTCCAGTTGTTTGAGTTATACACACGATGTTTCGGCCGATCCATTGTTCGGCCTTCTTCAGGTGTAAATTACAGGCCAAAATTTCTATCTCACCCCCCACACCTACCCATAGTGTCTGATCTGTTGGTTCAACTGACATAGTGCTGGCCCATAAAAAAAAACTGTCGTTGTAACATGGGTAGGCAACACCATAGAGAGAATATGTACTAAGATTAACCAGCACTTAAGCTAGACAAGAGTCTCAGGGCAGTAGGACTTCCAGTATGCACTGCTATACTGAAGACACTCAGTCCATTCAGTAAAGGACAACTTATACCAATTGGACCAGTCCATTTGGGCAATAAGAAGTATTCTAAGCGTCCAAAAAGAAGCTATTTGTACGTTAATCGCCCTTCTCAAAACTATTGAAAAGAAGATATTTGGTTTGAACTTTTTGGTCAGGTCAACAATACACCCGGCATTCGGTATGGTAAAATCAAGCGGCTAGCTAAGGGCTAAGGTGTGTATTGTATCGACTCAGACGTTCAACTCTCGAACCCCCTTTAACTTTCGTGGGCTCCCTTTGGCTCTCCTGGCCACCGGGGGCGATGCACAGGCTGCCACCACCCATAACCCTCTCAGGGACGACCCTGACCATACACGTCTTGATCTTGTGCGACTAGAGACATCTGTCAACCCTGTTCGAGGACAAGGGAAAGGAAGGGGGTGGATCAGCTCAACAAACAAATCATCGATCCAGGCTCGTGAGACATCGATTAGCTGAGGATACAAAAAAGATCTCCCACCAAACCTGTTCAGATCAGAGAAAGTTATCTTTCACTTGGGTTGCGATGGTGTTAGAAACCGACAACAAAAAACTGTCACCGAAACTGCCAACATAGGTTACAACAGTTTTTTAGTTGGTCTGTCTGGCTATATAGGTAGTATACGGAACCATCAACCCAAACTCTCAACATAGGTGTGTTCAGTTTTTAAGTTGGTTTGGCTGGCTGTCTGTGTGACTGGGTGACAATCTATATATGTACCACGCGTAAAAAATCGCATAAGGAGTGACTAGGAGCCTGTTTGGTAGAGAGAGAGTGAGACAGACAGACAGACAGACAGACAGACAGACAGACAAACAGAAAGAGAGAGAGGGTGTGTGTGTGTGTGTGTGTATGTGTGTATGTATACATGTGTGTGTGTGTATGTATGTGTGCTCATTCCCTTGGCAACTTTAAGGTAATTTCTCGTGCTCAAATAGTAAGAGAGTACAGTATGGAAACCTTGATAAAGCAAAATCGATCAATCGACGCATGGTTTTTGTTATTATCCTATCATTGATCATCTTTTTCTTTTGTATTCATTGTGATCAAATTGATTTTGTTTTTCTTTGGGAAGTCTTCCATTGCCTGCCGATTGGCCAGTCATGTAATTGATCTCTGCTCTCTTGATAGTACTTTATTTCACATGCATCGATCTCGAATCAGACAATGTCTTTGTTCGTCCAAAAGTAAGTGTTTGTTCCCAAAAGGCTCCCTTCTTTTTTTCCTTCTTGTCTCTCAAACGATATTTCTTCTTTTTTTTCTTTTTTTTCTTTTCTTTGCGCGTCATTTTCCCCCAGGAGAGGTACATCTCGATGGGGTGTACAGAGGAAAGATATGACAATCAGATGCCTTTGTTACTGAAATATTACAGCCAGATGATTAGGGTAGTGGGTAAGTATGGATTGGTTTGTAGTAAGCGGAGGATAGCGCGGGGCTGGGCACAAATCGCTGTAAAAGAAGAGGAAGCGAAGAAAAGGCAATGAGATGAAGAAAAAAAAGAAAGAAAATGGCAACAGGTAAAATAAGCTATTCCTATATACAGTTGGTCTTCCAATTTCGCGGTCTCTAAATACGTTTCTTCTTTTTTCTCCAAGATTATTTTGGGGAGGGGGCAATTTATATTTAATTATGTATACAAGCATTCAAAGAAAAAGTTCGTTAAACGCTACTTTTTCGCTTTTCCGAAAGAAAGTCACGAAAAGCGAACACCGAAAATAAGAGCACCGAGAAAATACAGTTGTCCCCCAAGCTTCGCGGTCTCTAAAGAGTTTTTCTTTCCAACAAAAGAAAGAGAAATCTACTTAGAGACCCCGAAATTGGAGGGACAACTGTTTGTACTCGGCTCTCATATTTTCGTTTTCTGCTTTTTCTTTCGTAAAAGCGAAAAAGTAGCGTAAAACGAACCGTTTTTAGTCAACGTGTATACGCACAAATCTGGCCCCGTTAAAGGAATGCACCTTTCAGCACTGAGACACAAAGATTTCTGAAGTGTCTCAGTTCTTAAGCGACGATTGTCAGATTGTCTCTTAATGAGCTCAAACGTTATAAGCATTGTTGCCAAACTCCTACTCCGGAGTTGATATTATATTCTCTTGGTAACAACAATGACGATTGCAATGGTAAAAACAATTGCCCTCGCCAATATTAAAACTCTTCCGGACTACTGAGAAGGCTAACATTTCTCATAGGGTACCCGGAACAAAATTCATTCTTCTGCTCTATAACAGTCAAGGCTCACAAAAAGAATGAACTGACCACAATTTTCAAGACCGAATACCAGGTCAGATCCTCCTAGATCAGTGATGGAGAACGTTCGAGACGCGTGTCAGAAGTGGCACGCCTCGTGTGTTAGGTGACACATGATGGACTTTAAATTTAAAAAATATCTATTTCATTTTATTATCCTAGTTATATAAATATATTTTGAAATTCTACGTCATATTTCCTTAAACTCCTAGTTTTATAAATATATAAGAAAAATAGTCCGCTTATCCATAAGCATTTACCTTAAACTTCGATTCATGTATACCTGTAAGTTACACTACCATAACAAGATTATTGAAAACATTAAAAAGAATGTTTAGAAGCATTGCTAAAGAAATGCCCGAAGGATCCAATAGCACGCATACAAGCTGTCAAGAGGATATGGCATGTGGTTCTTGAGTTACGCTGTCACATTCAGAATCACTGGCAAATGATTTAGCATAAAAACGGAATTCTGGCTCTGATTTTGAAGGAGCTCTCCAGTAAAAAAAATAAAGATAAAATGGTGAATATCATCTGACATTCAAATGATATTTCGGACTATTGAACTCCTTATTGGGTGTGTTGTAAACACGACTTTTCGGCTGATCCATTCTTTGGCCATCTTCAGGTGTAAATTACGAGATTGAAGATTTATTTGTGTATCGCGTAAATATGTATCTGTTGCGCAGTGGTGCTTGAAATATTTGATTCCATAGTTCTTCGGTACCGATGAATACCGCTGGGGGTTTGTTAAGATTGTCTATGTGTGTTTGTGGCTGGGATTTCTTTTGGTTTGAGGGAATATGTTGGTCTGCGACAATGACACATATAAATGAAATGTCCTTGTGATATGAACAATAACCAGCTTCACTAAATAAATCTCTTGCGTGTCATAGTTTCGCTATCGCTGATCTCGGGTCAGTTCAGTCTTTATGTGATCCTTGATTGTTATAGAGCATAAACATTAATGTTGGTCAAAGTACCTTATGATGGGCAAATCGCCTCCGGCCTGGAAGAAAAGTCATCTGCTACTATTAACATGAATGTAATGAAAATGATGAGTCAATTAGTTTAATGATAAACACATCATGGTGACAATTGAAAAGGGGCAAAAAAGTCTCACCCCAAAAATGTTGATCAAAGTATGCATTTAACAGTGTACATAAGCTCAAAAGTATATAACTAGTGTACACCATGATATGATAACAAAACTACGCAAGTGGAATTCAGTGGAATTTAATAAAACAAAAGAGAATACTGTCAGCGCATTTTGCGCAGACGGTACTTCAGAAAAATAGCTTCACTTCACACCATTTATGATTTATGGCAGCTGCTTTCCTTAAAAGAATATATAATTCATTCAGCTTTTCCAGCGCCCCAACCCCTAGATATACTTTTAACTCCACCCACTTTGAGAACCATGGACTCAGACTATCATATATTGTACTGTCTTGTGATCTTCCCGTGTGATGTTTAGCATGACCGCCCAGCCCCCAGCCCCCAGCAATCCCCATTCTGTGCACGTTGTAGAGTTCTTACCGATGTGAAACACATGCGTAGCAATACAGACAGTAGAGTTGAGTGCAGGCACTCTTGCAAGTCATGAATGGGTTTGCATGGTGCATGTGTAGGTGGAGACGTATTATATAAAAGGTTATCGTGTCTTCGATTTAAAGAATTTGTCAAAAGATTATCGTGTCTTCGATTTAAAGAATTTGTCAAAGGGTTATCGTGTCTTCGATTTAAAGAAGTTGTCAAAGGGTTATCGTGTCTTCGATTTAAAGAATTTGTCAAAGGGTTATCGTGTCTTCGACTCGACGTCGCTTAACTCCAGCGATCTTAAGAGAACCGGTGTATCCATCGCTTTATACACATACGACATTTCTCTTTCGGACACTTTTTAGTTTTTACGAAAAGAGGCGAAAAGCAAAAATTCATTCAGATATTCTAAATATAAATATACATATATACATCGGTTGTATTAGTATATATAAATATACATATATACATCGGTTGTATAAGTATAAGATAATTTCCGACATTATCATTGTGTGATATATTTGACAACTATTTACGTTCATCTCAATTTGTTCAGCCTTTCTTTCTGTCGTAACTTAATTATTAAGATGTCATCATCATTGGCGGCTCAGTCTCGGGAGATAATGACCGATGCATCAGAGGAGTATAGTTTAAAGCCCTGGGAACAGGCATCGCCGGTGTGGCTTTACAGGTCGATTTAAGAGTGCCAGTCCCTGCTTCACCTGTTGTAGATGTACAGAGACTCCTGGGTTGCAGCACGCTTCCTTCAATCTCTCTTCTCTGCTGCAAGCCAACCACGGCAACGACACAGCGGATCAATTGTCACCATGCATTGCGATCATCAGCTCGCATTTCCCGGCTGTCTGGAGAGATGTTACAGACCTTCAGATCTCATTTGCAGGCGCACTTGTATCGGAGTGAGGGGGCGGCCGACTCGCCTGCTGCCAATGGCCAGACGCCCATAAAAGATGTAATTTGGCATCCTCCCTCACAACATACGGCAAACATGTCCCAGCCAACGAAGGCGGCACTGACTCAGCAGGGAGTACAGACTGGGAATGTTAGCGCACTGCAGGATCTCGCTGGATGCACATGAGGCATAATGCATGTGGGAGGCAATGGGGCGGCGCTCCTGCTTCATGTTGGTGGTCCAGACCTCACTGCCAGAGAGCAAGGTTCTGAGAACACAGGCCCGATAGACACAGATCTTGGTGTGCAATGCCCTTTCCCCACACACTCCCGACCAGTCTGTCCATGAGGGTATACGATTTTACAAGCCGCCTATCAAGTCGGATGTCAAGAGATAGGCTGTAACATATTGTTGACACCAAGTACGTAAAGTCGCTGACAACCTCCAGTATGACATCATCAACTGTAATAGCACGGGGTAGCACTGACACCTTGTGCACTGACGTTAGTTTGTTTTTTCAGACTGATGGTGATCCCGAAATGCCTTCAGGCAAAACGGCCTATCATCTCTGGAGGGCCTCCTCGGAGTAGCTTACGAGGCCTGCGAGAAATATCTTACATATCCACCTACCCATATTTAGAGGAAGATAAAACGTAATATCTACGTAGCGTATAAACATATTTAAATATTCAAAAGATACATAAATATACATAGGGTATTTAAAGAAAACAATACATGCGCATCGTATTTATTAATAAAAAAGATTTATTTCATACACATATTAAAAATACTTGGGCAGCAATCCTTCATTAATGCGAATTTAAGTAAACACGACTGAAACAGAATGTTTCTAGTATTTAAGAACCAGAAGCTTCTACCCCTCCCGCCTAAAAATAATAAGACAATCCACCGCAATAAAACTAACATTAACAACTCACTCTCACTTTCGCTTTCTTGAAAATGACTGAAGGATCAGTCGAAAGCGATCGAAAAACATTAGGTCAATTGTTAAACTAACTTGACCCCGAAATTCGTTTCCTTGTGAGGAAACAAGAAATTCTTGAAAAGATGGAATCGACATTCCGTTTCAGTCTAGTTTAACCACACTCAGATATCACAAATACATAGATACATGTAGCGTAGATATAAATGAAACATTATGGTTTACATTTAACAAAAAAGAAGTTATACATTACCATTGTGTGATTTAAAACACATTTGACAGGGAGTATAATATCGATTCTCTCAATTGTCTGACGCTCAATTGTCCTCCACTAAATAGTTCCTGCTCAATTGTCTCACGCGCAATTGACGTCCGAACCCTTCGCAATCGTGAACAGAAACTCTCCCATATGATAAGTCTTTTGTTTGTTAGATTCCACCCGGGTGTTTGTGTTCTGTGTGACCATCGCATTCGCAATGACCGAACCTGCCAATTATTTACATAGCATACTGTTTCTTTTGTCAAAACATCATCTCAGATCTGTCAGCCCCTCTCCTGCAGTCCAAATGTAGCTCCCTACTACTTCTACCCCACCCCCGATATTTCGTAGCAGGGGCGAAATTAAGGAGAACGGTGATGCAGCTCATTGCGATTCCAAAAGTTGATTTTTACTGTGTGAGGTTCAAACGAGAGTATCTTTCAGGGGATAGTGCCCGTATTGTCCTTGGTAGGCTAGTTGTCTTCCAAAATATTAAATGGCTGAATTCAGGACTTCGTACATCTAGATAGATTTTCCCAGTAAAAAAGAAACATGGTATGAAATATCCGTACCTAGCAAAATAGAATCACCGTAGCTTTAACAATGTAGATATTTTATCACAAGATAACATGTCTAGATTATCTAAAATAAATAAAAGTATCAAAAACTAAAATGAAGCGAACTTTTATCTAAAAATATCCAAAACGATTATCTAAAAGTCTAATCCAACATGACCATAGAGATACAAAAAGCACTTCTTTGAAAAGAAAAACAGAAAGTCGTTTTTAGATGGTGTCTCGTGACTCGTACTGATGCACATTTTCAAGCTTGGAGCACCCAAAATAGGATGTGTAGTCAAATATACTGTATTTTCGGTAACAACCACGTGTAATTAGTAAGAATAAAGATATTCGATAAATAAATAAAAAATATTTAAAACTAAAACGAAACGATATTTTATCTAGAATTATCCAAGGAATTGGTCCAAAATGACCATAGAGACCCAACAATGGGACATGGGGCGCAGGGAACCACACTGCTGGCCCTGAAAGATCTGTATGCGAAACTTTCGATATTACCAAACCTCAAACATAGAGCGCAGACGTTGGAGGACGTTAATAGCCACACTCTTTTTTCGTTTATTTTATTTCCTAACTTATGACTGACTAATTTAGCCGCGCCAGAAAAAAATGACGGCGGTATCTTTAAAGATTCTACAATTGCATTGGACTCGCCGCAAGTTCCACACAAATAGCTTCTTCTCAATAATATTTGCTTCGTGAAACAAATACACCCACCTGAATGTTTTCTTGTCAAGTACAATCTTGTCATCTTCAAATCCAGGGGGAACAAGTGCCTAACACAACTCGTATAAGGGACGTTAACCCTTTCATGTGAAAAGTGGCCAAAAGGCATTGCTCGGGGTAATGCCATTCTCTGTGTGATCAAAAATAAACAATGTCTCGTTACAAATTCCACAAAAATAGCTACTTCTCAAGAACATCAGCTTTGTGGAATACAACTCCCGTCTAAATGTTTTCCCAACGAGTACAATCTTAACATCTACTAATCTAGGGTGAACAAGTGCTTTACCCAACTCGTATACACGATTTTAATTATTTTATTGATTATGTGGCATACATAACTCCCTGCCTTCTGACCCTTTGATGTGGTCGAAAGTCCTTGCTATGGGTGACCAAAAGTGACAAAAATATATTGCGTTGCATTTTCTTTATCAATGTCCTACCAGAATGAATCCGGATTTTCTTTTTTTTTTTCACGCAATTGCAAAATCAAATAAAAATAAGGGAGACTACTCTATAATTAGCACTCTATTGTTATCTCCATTGACAGGGGTTACATATAATAACATTATTGACATACACGTGGCGTATTTCACGAGTAGATTTCTCAGGCTTGCTTGGCGGCGGCGTGAGAGAGCGAACTGAAAGAAAGAAAAAAAAAAGGAATATGCGCAGGAAGGAAATGTATGTCATGCTCACGTAAGCAGATGCGTTTTTCCGCCTTTTTCTCCTCATTACCATCTTCATGCATATCTCGGGTGGGCAGGGAATGAGAGAGAGAGAGAGAGGCGGGGGTGGAGTGTGGGGGCTTGGGGTTTGGGGCTTGGGGCGGTTGTTGGTGGTGCTAATAATATTCAGCTGCCAAAACAAATAAAAGTGATTTCCTTCCGGATTCTAACAAGTATTCCAATGTTAACCGACACCAAATATCCGATTTGATTGCGAATAAACAAACAGACAAATAAACAGAGGGGAAATTAAAAAAGCCCAAGAGAAAAAGCAGACGAAGCCATACTGCTAACAACACCATGGCTCCCTTGGGGTAGGGCGGTCATAATTGAGATGGGGTCTGTGAAAAAAGGTTAGTTCTTTAACTGCCCGAGTTTGTGCGAATAAGGTCCCCTTCGTAAGCGATTACACCTATGTTGAATCTTTCACATCCCATGTGTTCTTCCATTCGTGCTTTTTACAAAACCACACGGGTCCCCCGACGTGTGATGTATGTCGTGGCATGTTCTTCGATTGAAACATTTTTGCATTCAACATAAGTAAATCTTGGAAAAGCGGAGAGAATCTTTTTTTAAATCCTCACTTATAAAACACAATGTGCGTATCTATATCTATGATACTTAGAAATAATTAATAACCCATTAATTAATTAAATGGTGAGATTCCTACGTCTGATCGGCTCTGATGTTAATCACCAGCGGAAACGAGCAGCCTGGACAGTGTACATTAAATCAAGCAGTGGGGGGGGGAGGGCAGAGAAAGAACTTAGATAGATGATATGCAGGAATCTCACATTCTTAAATAAGCAGAATTCCTGAGATACAATTGTAAGGAAATACCAATATTGTCATTGTTCCAAGATGGTCTTCTCTTGCTTC
>JBAKGL010399792.1:0-10140 GCA_037178445.1 Onykia robusta | reverse complement strand
CTATTGTCAATCGGTTCATTCTGCAAACTAGAAAAATCACACTGTTCAATAGATAAGTACTGGTAAAATCCCGGGAAAAATTAACAGGAATAAAGTCACCCACACTTCGTATATCGTTCACCATTCGTTCAACGCCCCCCCCTCTAGTTTTCCCCTGTCCCAAAATAATTTCGTTCACCATTGGGAGAACCATTCACCCTTTTAAGACACACTGTCCTATCAGGTTACATTCCACAATCGTTGTAATAAGCTGCAGGAATCAGTTGACCATTGGCTGAATTCGTTTCCGATTAGATTCGAACCTGAGTCCCAAATCTTGGAACAATCTTTCAAAAGGGTAACCTAGATACCATAGCCAAAGCGTGTGAGACTTAACCAGTTTAGCCACGGTGACTAGGCCGGAAGAAGACACCAAATCTACAATCTTATACTGTAAACGCTCGTTGTAATGGCACAAGTTGTAATGGCATTATTTAATGTCACATAGGTTCTTACAGCACTTTTTATTATCATTATTCTCGCTTGATAATTGTTAATAGGTTCATTGACTTTATTTCCAGACCTGTAACGCATATATGGACCTTAGACCAATTGAAAAAACTGATTTCCTTTTTCTCATTATCAATACACTCCATCTGTTATAACGGTAATGTTGTTAGAAAGACACTCTTAAATTCTTGAGGGTACTGTAATAACAGTAGTTTGCAGTATCTATTCTGTGTGTGTATGAGTGTGGCAGTGTGGCTGTAACTCCATTCTACTGGTTCCATTTTGCTGTCTACGGACTTGAAAATGTGCATGAGTACATCACTAGACATCATTTTTAACCCTTTTCCGGTCAAAATTTGATTAGGGTCGAATATGGTTGGGGAAGGGCTAATTGCTAATACACTGCTTATTGATGATGTTAAAATGTTTATTTACCACATGAAATGACCTTCAGGGTGTGTTCTACAGGAGGATAACAGGATAAACATTCACGAATATTAACACTAAGAAGTCCAAAATGCAAATACATCTCTACGCCCCCAACTCACGTTCCTTTCCAGGAGGATGTCTATATCTCAACTTCTGTAATGAATCTATGCAACATGTAGGATTCACCTGCATGTAGACATATACAGGCAGATCTTGGAACATTCCAAGCTTCCCTGGTATATTAGGGAGTGAGTTTCGGGGTTTCAACTCGTAGCCTTTTTTATGATGAAACTAATTTCAGCAAATTTAAGCACAAGTACTAATGGGCAAAATGTAAATCTGTATAACTCAAGATTTGGATTTGAGTGGCAATCTGCATATTAAAAATGATTTAATTCAATGTGAGGTCAGAATATTCCAAGTATTCTGCCCCTCCCCCCTGACTAACCATTGTCCATTGGCTGAAGGGGTACACGTGTTTAAGAGAGGCCTGAAGTTGTTCTGTATATTTATGAACTAGACTATGTGACATGACACAAAAGTGAGTGTAGACTTTTGGTATAGCCTCGGTGACCCCAGTAATATATTCTTATTAAGTATAAATCTCTTATTATAAGTTTCTTATTCAAGCCACTTTTTCATTTCTGCCTCTCTACTGTAGATATTCTGTCACATGAAGAATCTTAAATGATTAGGTTATTCAACATTTGAAGAGAATTCCAAAAATGATTAGAGAAATTACTCCGAGTAAATAAAGTCATTCAAACTTCACCCTTTTAAGATAATCTGTCTTTGGTGGTTACATTCTGCAATCGTTGAAATAAGTTGCATGAATCGGCAACGAATTAGCCTCCGATTAGATTCGAACTCGCGTCCCAAATCTTGGAAGATTCTTCCAAAAGGATAACCTAGTGGCCGTAGTGTAACTTAACCAGTTGACCCACGGTGACTAGGCTGAAAGAAAAGACCAGATCTACAATCTTATATTGTATCATGAATAAATACTAAACAAGGGAGGTGTGACGAAATGAATCTTTGATAGGGATAAAACAATTAGTCAACAATTATAAATTGTTTTTCATAATTTATCAAATACTTGTAAAATACTCGTGGAAGAAATTCACGGATGTATTTGAATTTATAGGACACTATTTTTGATGAAAATATAATTGCACATAAGTTTCAATGGATAGTAAATGAAGACTTCTGGTATAGCCTCGGTGACCCCAGTAATATATTATTATTAAGTATAAATCTCTTCATTTCTGCCCCTCTACTGTAGATATTCTGTCACATGAAGATATCTTAAAGAATTAGGTTATTCAACATTTGTAGAAAATTCCAAACATGATTAGAGAAATTACTCCGAGTAAATAAAGTCATTCATCCTTCACCCTTTTAAGAGAAGCTGTCTTTGGTGGTAACATTCTACAATCGTTGAAATAAGTAGCATGCATCGGCAACGAATTAGCCTCCGATTAGATTCGAACTCGCATCCCAAATCTTGGAATAATGTTTATGATTATGTTATTCATTATTTCAAGAGAATTCCAAACATGATTAGAGAAATTACTCTGAGTAAATGAAGTCATTCAAACTTCACCTTTTTAAGAGACACTTTCTTCGGTGGTTACATTCTACAATCGTTAAAATAAGCAGCATGAATCGGAAACTAATTAGTCTCCGATTAGATTCGAACTCGCTTCCCAAATCTTGGAAGAATATTTCAAAAGGATAACCTAGTGACCGTATTGTAACTTAACCAGTTGAGCCACGGTGACTAGGCTGAAAGAAAAGACCAGATCTACAATCTTATATTGTACCTTTAATAAATACTAAACAGGGGAGATGTGACGAAATGAATCTTTGATAGGTATAAAACAATTAGTCAACAATTATAAATTGTTTTTCATCTTTTATCAAATACTTGTAAAATACTTGTGGAAGAAATTCACGGATGTATTTGAATTTATAGGACACTATTTTCGATGAAAATATAATCGCACATTTGTTTCAGTTGGATAGTAAATGAAGTCATTCAGACTTCCTGTTTTGTTTAGCCTAATAACAAATGTGTTCCAATTGAAGTGTCCATAGTTTCAAATGGACGGAAGGGGGTACTTTTATCAGGAAAATGTTTAACGCTGCGTGTGAGAGTAAAGTTTTGCGGGCAGCAAACCAAAAGAATCACACTGTTCAATATATAAGTACTAGTTAATAACCGTGAACAATTCACGGGAATAAAGACGCCCACGCTTCCTATTCCGTTCAACATTCGTTCCCCCTTACCACCTCTCTAGTTTTGCTCACCCCAAAATAATATCATTCACTCATGGGTGAACCATTCACCCTTTAAAGAAACTCTGTCTTTGGTGGTTACATTCTATAAGCAGCATGAATCGGTCACGAATTAGCCTCCGATTAGATTCGAACTTGCGGCACAAATCTTGGAAGAATCTTCCAAAACGGTAACCTAGTGTCCGTGATAGAACTGTTTGAGACTTAACCAGTTGAGCCACGGTGACTAGGCCGGAAGAAAACACCAAATCTACAATCTTATACTTTAAAAGTTCGTTGTAATGGCACTCGTTGTAATGACACTAGTAAATACCACACAGATTCTTACGGCACTTTCGCTAGACCTAGGTTCATTCACTTTATTTGCAGACCCTAAACATAGATTAGAGTTGGTTGAGGGGATGCATGTGTATAAGAGAGGCTCGAAGATTCCCCTTACCACCTCTCTAGTTTTGCTCACCCCAAAATGATATCGTTCACCCATGGATGAACCATTCACCCTTTTAAGAAACGCTGTCCTTGGTGGTTACATTCTTCTGTCGTTGAAATAAGCAGCATGAATCGGTAACGGTAGCTTCCATATCCATTTTTGCAGTTCGTCACACATCCTCATAGGTCAATGTTTCTTAAACCTTTGTCAGGGTTATCAGCTCTTGAGTCATTCTTACAAAATGTCGTTCACCTCTGACCAGTCCCATTACAAGTAGGCACGGGGGAGGGGGGGGTCTCAATAAATCTTTTGACATGCACTCCTAATCTTGGAAAAATCTTCAAAAAGGGTTACCTAGTTTCTGTTGCAGAACAGTTTGAGACTTAACCAGTTGAGCCACGGTGACTAGGCCGAAAGTAAAGACCAAATCTACAATCTTATATTTCAGACATTCGTTGTAACGGCACACGTTGTAATGACAGTATAACATGCCACACTGGTTATTACGGCACTTTTTATCATTATTCCCGCAAGACTCTTGATAATAGGTTCATTCAGCAAAGCAAGACAATCACATTGTTCAATATATAAGTACTGGTTGATACCCGTGGAAAATAATGATCAGACCCAAAATGGTTATATTCTACAATCGTTGAAATTAGCAGTATGAATCAGTTCACGATGGCTGAATTAGCCTTCGATTAGATTCGAACTCGTGTCCCAAATCTTGGATGAATCATCCAAAAGAGTAACCTAGTATCCGTATCATCACTGTTCAAGACTTAACCAGTTTAGCCACGGTAACTAGGCCGTTAGAAAAGACCAAATCTACAATATTATACAGTAAACGTTTTTTGTAACAGCACATGCCTCACAAGTTCTTACGGCACCTTCTATCATTATTCTTGCGAGACTATTGTTAATTGGTTCATTCACTTTATTTACAGACATGAAACCCGTATATGGACATTAGACCATGGAAGGTTGATAAAAAAAGGGAGTTTTATTTCCTCATCATTAATACACTATAGCGGCAATTATGTTATAAAGACACACTTAAATTCCTGAGAGTACTGTAATAAAGGGAGTGTAATGTATATACTATTTGTGTGTGTGACTCCTTGAAAATCCCTAGACTCCATTTCTGGCCTTTTGTAGCCCTTTTCCTCTCTAAACTGGATTAGGCTAAAATAAGGTTAGGGAATAGCTAATTGCTTATTTATGATGATAACATGTTTTTTTTACCCCTTGAAACGAACTTTGGGTGTGCTCTACAGGATAAGATGATAAAGATTCACAAATATCGACTCTAAGAAGATCAAAAATGCAAATAGATCTCTGCGCCCCCAACTCTGATTCTTTTCCAGGTGGATGTCCATATCTTAACTTCCGTTCGGCATCTAACCAAAATGTAACATTCACCAGCGTGTAGAGATATATAGGCAGCCTTTCAATAATTTTAAGCTTCATGTGTCAATTAGGGAACTTGTACCCTCTTTTTACGATGACAGTAATTTCCACATATTTAAGTACGAATGTTTAATAATTAAATGTGAAATGCTCAGGATTTGGAAATCTTCATTTCTGTCTCTCTACTGTAGATAATCTTTCACATGAAGGTTTCTTAAATGATTATGTTATTCAACATTTGAAGAGAATTCCAAAAGTGCCAATGTTATTCAACATGTTATAAGAATTCTAAAAGTGATTAGAGAACATTTCCTATTCCGTTCACCTTTCATTCATCCCCCCCCCATTTATTGATCCCCCAAATAATTTTATTCACCGTTGGGTAAACCATTCGTCCTTTCAAGAGACACTGTTTTAGGTGGATACATTCTACAATTGTTGAAATAAGCAGCACGAAACGGTCATGAATTAGCCTCCGATTAGATTCGAACTTACGTCCCAAACCTTGGACGAATCTTCCAAAAGGGTAAGCTAGTGTCCGTTACCGAACTGTTTGAGACTTAACCAGTTGAGCCTCGGTGACTGGCCGTTAGAAAACACCACATCTACAATCTAATACTGTAAACAACTGTTGTAACGGCGCACGTTGTAATGGCACAATTAAATGCTACACAGGTCCTTAAAGTACTTTTTATCATTTTTATCGCTAGATCATTTTTAATAGGTTCATTCACTTTACTTACAGACCTGAAACCCATATATGGACATTAGATCGTGGAAGGTTGCTTTATCTACTATTTTGTATGTATGTGTGTGCGTGTGCGTGTGTATGTGTGGGTGTGTGTGCCTCATTACTCAACTGGTCCCATGTAGGAGGCTACAGATTCTGCTCGAGTACATCACTAGCCACCATTTCATAACAGATTTCTTTTTTTTTCAAATAAGTTCTCTTTGGAGTCTCCCTGGTCATTTTGGACCAATGTTTTAGATCATTTTTAAAACATACCCAAATATTTGCAGTGGTGAAACCGACAGTTTGGGATAAATAGTAGGGAATACTGAGCTCCTCAGCCTTGGCTGGCAACCAGTCTAGATGGACTAGGCTGATTCATAACCGGGAAAGTCGAACCCCTTGTCCACAGACAGATTTGGGAACGTCCCCCACATATGTAAGGCTGTATGGGGCTATGTTGAAACTGGAAGTGAATTGTAATTAAATGAAAATTAAAACAAACAGACCACAAAATTACGTGTCGACTTACTCTAACTCGACACGAGTACAAGAGCAAGATGTACAAAGGAAGATCTAAAGAAGAATCTAGCTTGTAAATATTTACTAAGCTTACTTATGATTTTCTAGAATGGCTAAAACATGTTTTGTATTATTGTCTTCCTACATGTGTCTCGTCTATTTTCATGTATGATAACCCTGTCTGTATTGCCGCTTAATTGTGGTAATCACTCTGTAAACAAACGTACCCCATATAAAAATAGAAATGACTCAGTGAGCGTACATGCATGCCAATTGAAGAGATTTGCACGAATCCACCGAAAGATCTAATCACATCTTTCTTACCCCATTGTCCACCCAGTGAGATATCATGTGGACAGTGATGAGCGTTCACATGAATGTACGAAAAGAATGGACATAAAACTCTCAATTAAAAGAATATTTCTGGATCTCCAGCCCATGTTTTAGTCATTGATTCCTTTCGTCATTGTGCAACTTTCCATATAGTTTCACCGAAACTCCTCGAGTACTTTTGGAGTTATCGCGTAAATATCTCAATGGAAATGGCACAGTAGTAATAATCTGCATCCTATTTGAGATACACTGTGCAAGTGAAAGTATTTTAGAGTTGGATAATACAGTTGAAAATGCAGTTGAAATAAAAATAATTCAATGGTGCTGATTCCAAATGATGACTTTAACCATTTTCTTGTTGTATTACAGGAAACCTCATTCAAAATCAGAGCCAAAATTGAATTTCATGCTAAATCTTATGCCAGTGATCCTGAATGTGACAACGTAACTCAGGAATCACACAACGTGTCCCATCAAATTATCTGTACGTTCTAATGAGATCTCATGCATGTTTTTAGCAAGTTAGTCTTTGAAAATACCTAACAGATATGTAAACTGTAATAGTATATACATAGATAGAGACAACCAAAATAACGTGACGACCGACTCCAACTCCACTCGAATAAGGTGTAAAAAGGAATCTAGCTTTTAATATTTACTAAGCTTAGTCATGATCTTCTTGGTTGGCTAAAACATGTTTCGTATTTGTGTCTTCCTACTCTCGTCTATATTTTGGTATGGTACCACTGTCGATATTGCAGTCTAATGGTAGTTATCACTCTGTATATGGACCTACCCCGATATAAGAATAGAAAGGACTCTGAGAGAGAGAGTATGTCTGACAATGAAAGAGATTTGCCCGAATCCGCCACAAAATGTAAGCACATCTTCCATCCCACTATTATGCTTGACTCTGTCACTGAAGGGTTCATACTGATAAAAAAAGTCTTCTTTCCACTATCCTCAAGTTTGCTATTATATCTCCTTAGAAAATAGTTGGATAAAACTTCAAATGTATTCGTGAATTCTTTCACAGGAATTTTACTGGTATTTAATGAAAGATGAAAATCAATTAATAATTGTAGACTAATTCTTCTTCCATATCAAAGCTTCATTTCTTCACATCTTCCTAGTTCAGTGTTTATTAAACTTTCCCATCTTGAGTCTTTCTTACGAAATGTTGTTCAACCCTGGCCAGTCCCGTAATAAGTATGGCGGAGGTGGGTGGGTCTGGACAAATCTTTGGACATAATCCCATTATGGAGACTATATAGTTTATAAATATCTATTTTATCTAATATGTCATATATAGATTTCTTATATGATTTTGTTATTCAATGTTTTAAGAGGATTCCAAAAAAGATTGGAGAAATTACTCTGAGTAAATAAAGTAATTCAGACTTCTTGTTTCATTCAGCCTTATTGCAAATTTGTTTAAGTTGAAGTGCCCATAGTTTCAAACGGTCGAAAGAGGGTACTTTTATCTGGAAAATGTTTACCACTGCATGAGAGAGTAAAGTGTTACGGGCAGCAAACCAAGAAAATCACACCGTTCAATATATAAGTACTAGTTAATCGCCCACACTTGCTATTTCGCTCACGTTTCGTTCACCCCACTCCCCTCTAGTTTTGCTCAGCCCCAAAATGATTTTGTTCACCCTTTGGTGAACCATTTACCATTATAAGAAACATTGCTCTCGGTGGTTACACAATAAGCAGCATTAATCGGTAACGAGTCAGCTTTTGATTAGATTCGAAATCGCGTCCCATATCTTGGAAGAATCTTCCAAAAGGGTATCCTATTGCCCGTGATAGAAATGTTTGAGACTTAACGAGTTTTGCCGCGGTCACTAGGCTGTAAGAAAAGACCAAATATACAATGTTATACAAAGTATAAGTCTCTTTTCATAAGTTTCTTATCCAGGCCACTTTTTCATTTCTGCCTCTCTACTGTAGATAATCTGTCACTTGAGGGTTTCTCAAATGATAATGTTATTCAACATTTTATGAGAATTCCAAATATGATTAGAGAATTAAATCTGAGTAAATAAAGTCCTTCAAACTTCACCCTTTTAAGAGAAACTTTCCTAGGTCGTTAACTTCTATAATCGTTGAAATAAGCAGCATGAATCGGTCACGAATTAGCCTCCGATTAGATTCGAAATCGCGTCCCAAATCTTAGAAGAATCTTCTAAAATCGTAACCTAGTGTCCGTGATAGAACTGTTTGAGACTTAACCATTTGAGCCACGGTGACTTGGCCGTAAGAATTGACCAAATCTACAATCGTATACTGTAAACGACCGTTGTAACGATGCGCGTTGTAATGGTACTATTAAATGCCACACAGGTTCTTACGACACCTTATTCTCAATTGGTTAATAGAACCATTCAGCAAACCAAATAAATCACACAGTTTAATAAATAAGTACCGGTTAATACACATGGAAGTTTCACAGAAGTTAAGTCATCCACACTTCCTATTCCATTCTCCCTTAATTTGCGCCCACTCTAGTTTTGCTCAGCCCCATATCTTGGAAAAATCTTCCAAAAGTATAACCAAGTGTCCGTGATAGAACTGATGGAGACTTAACCAGTTGAGCCACGGTAACTAGGCCGTAAGCAAGGAACAAATCTACAAACTTAAACAGTAAATCTCTTATCATAAGTTTCTTATCCAGGCCACTTTTTCATTTCTGCCTCTCTACTGTGGATAGTCCGTCACTTGGGGGTTTCTTAAATGATTATGTTATTCATCATTTCCAGAGAATTTAAAAAAGGATCAGATAAATTACTCTGATTAAATAAAGTAATACAGACTTTCGATTTTGTTCATGTCTCCTTCAACCCCCTCTAGTTTTGCTCACCCCCCAAAATGATTTCGTTCACCGTCGGGTCAACCATTCACCCTTTTAAGAAAGGTAGTTACATTATGAGAAGCATGAATCGGTAACAAATTTGCCTCCGATTAGATTCTAACACGCGTCCCAAATATTGGAAGAATCTTCCAAAAGGCTAACCTAGTTTCCGATATAGAACTATGATACTTAACCAGTTTTGCCACAGGGACTAGGCCGTAAGAAAAGACCAAATCTGCAATATTATGCTAGAGACGTCCGTTGTAGTGGCACTCGTTGTAATTAAATTAAAATAAAAATTAAATAACTGACACCATTAAATGCCACACTGTTTTTTACAGCACTTTTTATCATTATTCTCACTAGACTATTGTTAATAGGTTCATTCAGCAAACCAAGAAAACCACACTATTCAATATATAAGTACCGGTTAATACCTGGAAATAAAATCGTCCACACTTCTTTCGTTCATACTGCGTTCACCCTCCCCCTCTAGTTTTGCTTACCCCCAAAATAATTTCATTCTCCCATGGGGGAACCATTTACCCTTTTAAGAAACACTGCTCTATATGGTTACATTCTACAATCGTTGAAATAAGCAGCAGGAATCGATAACGATTTAGCCTCCGATTAGATTTGAAC
>JBAKGL010388687.1:0-10144 GCA_037178445.1 Onykia robusta | reverse complement strand
AAAAATGAACAATAAAATATAATTTACCCCCTCCCCCCTCCATTTAAACAATATGAAAAAGCAAGATAAAATCACATATGTGCAATAACTTCACTTGCTTCATCTACCTTTGATTACTAATTGGCATCCTTGGTTAAGCAAAACAATTTTCTAGTATAGGTTATTCATTGATTGAGGCAAAATGTAACTGGATGTATTTTAATAATTTCGATAAATCCCGTATTTCAAGCTTTTAAAAAAATCTTTCATGGTATTTATCAGGCGGTTACCATACACTGATTAATATGCGATCCGGCCCACAGAGGCAAAAAGGCTGCCAAACCCTGTGTTAGAAGATTGAATACTATCAGACCATTACCAGTGATAGAAATGGTTTTTGCGAACTGGGTATACGGTTAAGCTGGGTTTGGGAACTTAGCTCTATGGGGAAACTGTATCTTAGATACAGGGTTCGTGCAAAGGCTTCATGCACCCTAAACAAGATTAACATTTGCACAATGTTTTTTTTATTCATCCAAGGTGAGTATTAGAATTTGCATCCCTGGTTGTTTATTCTTTTTAAAAAGAATTTCCAGAAAAATCAGTACTGCACCTCTCAGAATTCCATCAGGGATGAGCAAGTTAACCCATGCAACAGAAGTATGGGTATTTTTTTTTTAATTAAAAAAAAAAAAAAATGGTTATTTTGGGGGGCATGGCAATTGAGAAGTGGGTATATGTCGTACCCACACATATCAATATTTCTACCGCTTGGCATTAGTTGAACAAATTTGGTGAACTAATACCGTCAAATCACAGCTCCATCTTTTGACCACTAATTTGTGTTTTATTGTTAATTCTTCGAACAAGTAGAAGAAAAAAAAAAAGTACTGAATCTCCACACACCTTTCACCATATGCATGGACATACTGAAATGTTAATTGGCCTTCCTTAGAAATTATTTTTGATGAGCTCTTAACTGCTTTTGTTAGTGTATTTTAATCAGTACAATGGTTTGTAATCAAGAAAAATGAAGATGGGATTTTAAATTTATTTGCTCTTCTTAAGATAGATACAATTGTTTAAATCTGAAACCAACAAAAATAAGGTTGCAAGCCAAATTACAAAGTGTTATTTTGGACTAACCTGTTGAGCTTTTTTGGACTCAGATGGTAGACAACAGACTTTCAGTTGCTATCTTCCTAGAAATGCCATTTTTTTTTTTAGTTTTTTTTTTTTAAGTTGCAAATACAGGTAGTGGAAGAGTTCATATCTATATGAATAAAAAAAAATAAAAATATATATTATGTATGTCTATGTTATCCCCTATAACCCCCTCCCAATAATTGTCTCTTCTTTGAATTTGTTTTTGTATAAATTGCCTGACATTCACTCTTTTTTTGCCTACTTCTTTTCAATTTCCAGGCCTCCAAATTTTTACCATATTTGAAAAAGAAAATTCCCATGAGGGCATAACCCCCCCCCCTCTCTCCGTTGCATGGGTTAACTTTGCTAAACCCTGATGGAATTCTGAGGGGTGCAATACTGATCTTTCAGGAGTAAAAAAATTGGAAAAAAATGAATTAGCCATAATAGGATACAGTGCATGGGATACAAAAAATTGGGGCCAACTAAAAGTATATCTCAATTACTTCTAAGAAATTTGAATATTATAAAACTATATACCTTTTGAAACATTAGTGAGGCCCAAGTATTCTCAGTGCCTAGGGCTCCGAAAGGCATTAATCCAGCCTTGTTTATTTCCACCTCTGTCTCTAACAAAACATAAGATTGAATATGCTTTTTTTCTCTTCCTGCTGGTTTTTTTAAATGTCCGTTTGCTAGGACCAAATCATTAGAATGATGCTGTCATGTGACCAAGATATTCATAAAAAAAACAGAATGATATCAGTTAGTTTTGAAAGTCCCAGACCCTAACCTAATCCTCCAGCGCTTACAGACATACTTCTGTTGTCTGTTGGACAGTACTAACATTCAGTTGGTTCAATGAAGACATTGAAGAACATTCTGTTCCTTCTTAGATGGAATTCCTTGGCTTATTTATTATTCAGAATAGTTTCCTCATCTTTGTTGTGATCTTTTATATTTTTTTGGTACTTTCCGGACTTCCTAGGGTGGTGTCTGTTGTGTTGATTCTTGCCCTGAGGGTGAATGCGATCCCCTATCCTATACATCATCTCAATTTCCTGAGACTTGTTTTGTTTCATCACAATGTGTCAGCTCTGTTTCCTCTTACCTTTGTTGGGTGTCTCTGTTCTATAATGTTGAATCTTGCTCTAAGCATCACATCTGGTGCCTGTTCTTTGGCTTGTTTTCTAACTTCTACCAGTGAACCTACCCATTGAACTTTTCTAGCATCGAAAATGTTGAGATAAAACAAACTGATAAAAATATGGAAATTATTCTGAATTCATCTATACGCTATGATTAAAACATCTCACCAAAAACAATTCAGACAAGAAATGCTTAATCTTTTTTTTTTTCCCCTTTCCAGGTACCATTCATGTATCTTCCAGTTTAAGCCAGATTATGGACAAAGAATTTGAGCTGAAGGTCCAAGCTGTGGATAAAGGACAGCCGCCCCAATCTTCTGATATAACAACCGTACACCTCAAGATAACTGATATCAACAGATATGCTCCTGGTTTCCGTCGAATAGTCTTTGACAAGGAAATTTCCGAAGGTCTTCCGGTGGGCAGTATCTTTGATACTGTGCAGGCGGAAGACCATGATTATGGTCCAAATAGCGAAATCAGCTACTACATCACTGGAGGTGACCCTGGCCAATTGTTTGCTATACACGAAAGTCGTGGAAACCTGTCGGTCAACAAACCTCTGGACTATGAAAAGACGGCCATACACCGCATTAACATCACCGCTAGAGATCACGGACTCTATTACAAAGAAACCTCGATCATATTTACCATCATATTGACGGATGTCAATGACAACCCTCCGGTTTTCGAAAAAGACGAGTTTGACATCTACATCGCTGAAAACTCTCCGATCGGCACGTCGGTTTTTAAATTGGACGCAAGAGATGCTGATTCTGGCAGCTACGGTTATATCGAATACCGAATTGTGGGTGATGTTCTAGCTAAAAGAAAGTTCCTTTTGGACACTCGGACCTTGACCGTAAACTCTAGTTCAAAACTGGACTTTGAACTCCAGCAGACCTACAGCTTATACATTCTGGCCAAAAATGCTGGCACCAATTTGCAGAACACTGCTGTGATCAATATACACCTGACGAGTGTCAACGAATACTACCCGGTCTTTTTGCAAAAAGAGTACAATTTTAGTATCAGCGAATCCGTCAAAAAGGGTACCACTGTGGGTTCAGTTCTAGCCACCGACCTTGACGCTGGGGTAGACGGGGTTGTCTATTACTTTCTAATGGGTTCCAGCAATCTGCGTGGGTATAAGGTAAACGCCCTGACCGGTGCCATCACTGTTTCTGGGAAGCCAGATTACGAGTCGCATCCTCGGCTCACTTTGGACGTCATGGCTAAAAATTGGGGCAGCGTGAAGGGCAACGACACTGACCAGTGCCGTGTTCACATCACGGTGACCGACGCCAATGACCCGCCTGTTTTCACTAAGGCCGTCTATAATGAGTCTGTCTCTGAGGACGTGTCAAGTGGTACACCGGTCATCAAGGTGGCCGCCCATGACAATGATCTACGACGCAAGGACCACCAGTTCACGTACACCATCCTTGCTGGAAATATTGGAAATGCTTTTCAGGTTGACAGTGTTACCGGACAAATCTACACCCATTCCAAACTGGATCGGGAAAAGGTAGCGATATACAATATCACAATCGGCGCTGCTGATAAAGGTTCTCCTCCACAGACTGGTAAGTGGTTATGCTTTTTATTTCTCTCTCTCAATTTTTGGTTCTGGGATCCAATGATAAGGGCAAAAAAGTTATTCCCCTTATTTAAAACAAAGTTGTTTTTTTTTCAAAATCTTTTTCAATTTACTAAAACAAAAGTTGGTGCAATTTATATTCATTCTCGTCACAGTAATGAATATGAATCACAAATTTTAGTTTTTGTTAAATGAAAACTTTTTTTTTTTGAAATTTACAAAAAGAATTTTAAAAAAAGAAAAATCAAAGGGGAAAAACTTTTTCTTTTAATCATTGGACCCCAGTACCTATCGGTACCGCATTTTCTTACCTTTTAACATTTTTTAGTTGCTCTTATTACAACTTACTCAAGCCGTTTGTCAACAGTAATAAGTAAACATACTGCCTACTTGAACAGGCCTAGATTACTTCACTGCTTGTAAACTTTTTGATTATGTCTGTTAAAAAACATTGTTTCTTAAGAGCTTCATAAATGGCGTCCATTGCTTTGTTTGATTCTCAGACTTTGAATAAAATTCCTGTAAATTAAGGATTCATCATTTGTTAATTTATACATAAATTCTTTGTTTGTAGGTAAGGCTACGGTTCGACTTTCCATCAATGACGTCAATGACTGCTCTCCTGCTTTCACAAGCAAACCATTGGTAGCCTATGTCACAGAAAACCTGTTACCAGGCTTCAATGTCATCTCGCTCAGCGAATACACCACAGATTGTGATTTACCACCCAATCAGGGTCCCTACCATTTTTATCCGACTCCTGGTCCTTTCAGCAATTATGTTAAGATTGATACAAATGGATTAGTCACCACCAAGGTCTTGTTGGACAGAGAGGAAATTGCCAAATTTCCAGTTGTCGTCACGGTCATGGACAATGGAGTACCGTCCATGACTTCGAGTTTGACCTTCAGCATCATCGTGAGGGATATTAACGACATGCCTTCAAAGCCTCGGACCGTGACAATCTTTCTCTATCTCTTTGAAGGAAAGGTTCCAAGTGAGTACATTGCCAACGTTCAACCTTTGGATGAAGATGCATCGGGTGATTACTCTTGCGAGATTCTTCAGAGCTCTGCTAGTTCCGATGTTTTCTCCATCCCACACACATGCCATTTACAAATCCTGCGACTACCCAACTCCAGCGAACAGCAGCTTCTTATAAGCGGTCAGGATGGTATCCACAGTGCCGTCACGTACAACACCACAGTACATATTTCCAGCCTTACCAATGAAACTTTAGCAAATTCTGTTACTGTGAAACTCTTCAACATAAAGGAAGAAAGGTTTGTCAGCAAAAAGTACCAGACGTTTATCGGGTATCTCGAAAAGGAAGTGGGCGTCATGTGGAAGATCAAGGTGTTCGGCTTGAAGCAAGTCGAAGGTAATCTATTGGTGTTTCTGATGGCGCTTGATAGAAACAACGAAATTGTTTCCAAAGAGATTCTTGTTAAAAAGATGCGGGATGTCAAAATGAACCTTCAACGTTTGCTGGCAGTAAATAATCTTGTCCTGGATTTCTCGTCTTGCATTTTAAATCCGTGCCAGAATGGGGGAACCTGTACCAGTCAGCTGACAATAAATGGCAAGTGGCGAATCGTTGACACAGGCAGCGTGATTATGAGCAGTCCAAACATAACGGACTACAGTTGCAAGTGTTCTGTTGGCTACGGGGGCACGAACTGTGACATACAGGAGATGCGCTGTGGTCAGGTGTATTGTCACAATGGGGGCACCTGTACTGCCAAACCGAATGGAGATTCATTCTGCATGTGCTTGGATGGGTGGATGGGGCCCAGCTGCACCGAAGACCTTAACGAGTGTGACAGAAACCCGTGCCAGCAAGGTACATGTCACAATACGCCGGGCTCGTTCACCTGCACATGCAAGAAGGGATTCTCTGGACGTTACTGCGAGACTGGGATTGACCACTGCAAACCCAATCATTGCAAAGATGGAAGTACCTGTGTTAACGATTTGGATGGATTTACCTGCCAATGTCCATATGACAAATGGGGCAAGTTCTGCTCCGAAAAGACTTACAGTTTTGGGGAGCTGTCCTACCTTGAATTCCCGACGATTGCAGACAATGTGAACAACATCACAGTCTATCTGGCCACAAAGATGACAAATGCACTTTTACTTTACAACCCCGCCCAGCCAGCAATTGGACGCCCTGCGGAAAATTTTGTTGCTCTTGAAATCGTTGAAGGGATGGTCCATTTTTCAATTCTGACACAAAGAACACCTATTCTGCAGCTGAACGTACCGTACAAAGTGACAGACGGTTCATGGTATAAAGTACAAGTACTACGCATCCACCGGGTAAGATTTTTAGCTTACATACTAAAACACCAGTAAAATTGGCGCTAATTCCCTGAGAAAGCTTACTTAAAATAATTGGATTAGGATGATCCAACCTTCATAGGATTATTGTAATTGTCGAAGTTTTAACTCTTAACATCCTGATACACCTGAAAACGAATCACCCAGGAACACTTGTAAAATCATAAATAAAGTTAAACCCTTTGTTTAAAAATTATGTTAAACACAATTAGAGCTCTTTAGTGTAAAGACACTTTGAACATTTGCATTTGAAATTTTAAAATTTTTCTGCTCACTCTTAGAACATCTTTGACAGGAAGTTAAGAGTTAATGTGTTGTAATTTACTAGAGTTCTGTCAACACTGACAGAGATCAATCTAAATGCCTTCTTAACATCGTTAGCTTGAGCAGCATTTTGTCTTAACTCTTAACCTCCTGTTAAACAGTTTCCATGTCCAAAGCCCTGTCCTGTAATGATTGAACAGAAAATGGCTAAGAATGGGTTTGTTTAATCAAATGTTCATAGTGTCTTTACACTAGAGAGCTCTAAATTTGTTTAACATTGTTTTTAAACAAAATGTTTGACTTGTCCGCTTTAGGATTTTACATGTGTGCCTGGGTGATGCGTGTTCGGGTGGATCAGGATGTTAAGAGTTAATTTTAAATCATATTTGAAAATTAGTCTACCTTCTCAGGTAGACTTCATCACTATTAAAGGATCAAAAACCTCTAATAATAACAAATTGTGTCTGTATTCACATTCAATTTGCAAAAAATGCAATTACATTAGTGAAATCTGTCTTAGCATTATTTGCTATGATATGAAAAAAAATAACATTTCACGTGTAACAACGTAATATCTAGATTTCCTTTATTCAATTGTATTTTACTCAATCCATTGACATGATTCTTATTTACAGGCTGTGCATATTTCTGTCAACAAATGCTTTCCGGGTGGGCAGTGTAGTACCTGCACAGAAAACAATAGAACCTGTTCCAGTGAGGGACAATTACAATATGAGTAAGCAAAACAAACTTTTGAATATTTTCATAATTATTCTGCCAACATTCTTCTGAAAATCACCCTTTCCTTCCTTTTTGTAACTCGTTGACCTCCAAAACTTTCAGTACGAGGGCCATGCCATATATTTTACACATATTCTATTCTGTTTCTGGGGGTGGGGGAGAATGATAATGTGATCCCTTTCATCAACCCATATCTGACAACATGTTCCAAGCTGTCATTCTTTCCTCTGCTTGTGGGAAGCCCATGTCCCTCCAATTTCACGATCTTAAATACGTTTTTACTTCGACAAAAAAAAATCTTTCATCTTTTCCTTTGAATCCTTGAATTCAAAATATATCTCCTTTTTTTTTTGTGGGAGTATTTAGACACCGCGAAATTGGAGGGACAACTGTATCAGTCGGTTATTGCTGATCCTTTTAGAATATCAGTTAAACCATAACCCGAGCAGTGGCTGCAGACCTGGGGTGGCTAGGGGGGGCTATAGCATACCCTCAATTTTGACTGCGGGGTGGGGGACTGAGCCACCGCTGGAATTCTGATGATCATAGTACTAACTAGCTTTTTCAACATCATTACGAAATGACGAGCACTTGTTTTAGCCCCACCTGGGAGAATATTGGTCTGCGGCCCCTGCACCTGAGTCCTCTTTTTACAGGAATACCAACAAGAAGTTATGTGGTGTGACAGATTAGACTGTAATGCATTTAAACATCTTTTATATTTATATCTCCTCACTAACACGCGGGCAGAAGGGACCCTTCCATGGATCAGAGACCCGGCTGATTTAGCTTTATCAATAAAAGGATTTAGTCCTCATGTCTTTAAGCTTCCTGAACTTTCCCTAAATTACTATGGTTTACAATCAAATATCCTTCCATTCAAAAGGCTAAACCTCTTTTTCGTTCTTTCTTTTTTCAAAGGAGTTTACGACTCTATGGTGGTCACTTATACCTCGGTGGTATCCCCAACATTGACGTCATTCAAGTTAACCAAGTTCGATCACATGATTTTATTGGTTGCATGCAGAGTTTCATAGTGAATGGAGTGGATATGATCCGACTTCAGCCATTGGCGTCTCGCACAGTTAGCAAAAAATGTGCCCGTAGAGACGAGACTGGACCTTGCAGCTCCAATCCATGTGAGAACGGTGGAACCTGTCAAGACAAATGGCGTACTTTCCACTGCATCTGTCCTGATAAATTCATGGGAGTCCGGTGTGAAAAAGGTTTGTGGTTATTTTTATGTCGACTTTAAATCAAAAATTCTTTTTTTCAAAATTACCAACTGGTACGATTGAAAGAGAAGTTAAAAGAAAATAATAATTGCATTTAACTTAATTGATAAGGTTTGAGAAATAATACAAATCAATAACAAACAATTAAAAAAAATATCATAAATACAAAACGAACTATGAAAAAATAATTAATAAAAGAACAACCCAAAGACTAAAACATATCAAAAATCTAGCTAAAAGCAGAAATGTGCAATAACCTCATTCGCTGCACCTACCAACCTGTATATCTAATAGTATATTTTTTATTTGAAATTAGTTACCTCCCTTACCACATCAAGTAAAGTTATCTCCCTTGAAATTATTCTGAAAGTTTTGTAAAAATAAATCCTCCTTGATGTGGAAGAATAAAATGTTGTCAAAGTTATAGGAAGCAATACTGGATAATATGAAATTGTGGTAAACTTTAATGTGATCTCTCCTAGTCTTATTTAGAAAGGAGGGTGTGGTGTTGGCCAGGTTTCGCATAGGTCATACTCATATCACGCATTCATACTTCCAGAAAAGTGAAGAGTTACCAATATGTACAGCACACAGGAACCATATTCTGTAAAATGCCTATTAGAGAACTGTGTCGACCTAATCCCTGACCAGAGTAAAATACTACCAAAAAAGATTTAAAAGAACTCTTCAACAATGTTGAATGGCGCAAAATACTACATTCTAATTTCTGAAAGCAGTCAAACTTAAAACACCCCACCAAAACCAGTTAACTTTACTATACAAAAACAAAATTTGTTTAAAACTTATTAAAACCTAAAATCAGTTTTTAATTTCAAAATTAAGATATGCTGATAAATCAAACAATCCAATCTAATCCTAAGTCTTATTTTATAATATCTTATTTATTTATATCTTATTTATTTTTCATTTATTTCTAATATTATATACAAAGGCAGCTATTTATAATAATCACGGTTGTTATCAAAATCAGACAGTCCCAAACACTTTATTTGAAGTAAATCATAAATTCATTATAAATTTTATATAACTTTTTTTTTAATTGATAGTTATTTATAACCACGAATTTGAAAAAAATTGTTCTAATTTTGATATCCTTTGCTTAATGTTATCAACCGGTTAATGTTATCTGAAAAACCTTTCTCCAAATTGATCTCAATGAGCAGCTTCCTCGGTGCATATATCAAATAATTTTAATCATTTATTTGTCATTTTGCTTAGAAATTTCTTTCATTTTTTTTCTTTTTCAATTTTCACTTATCTATAAATTGATTTGAATTTTTTTAATTTCTAGAAACAAAACCATTCTCCTTTGGTGGAGGAGGACATTTGGAATTTATCCGACGTGAGACTTATCACAGGAATAATGTTCTTCAAGAAAAGTCTGGAAGCCGTCAGAAGAGAAGCCTTCAAGACGGTATGAATTCTGTGAGCATCCGATTCCGAACCCAGAAAGACTCTGGTCTTTTGTGGTATGCATCAAGCGAGAATAAATACAGTCTGCTAGCAGTAAGTGGTTCTCAATTCTAAGAACATTTTACTCTTCCCTGTTCAGATGTTGCGATACTAAAAATTTTTTCTTTTATTTGTTAATCGCAACTACCTGTAACACTGGTATAAATACTGTTGCTGGGTTTAGGTTATTCATCTGTTATGACATTTATATGTAT
>JBAKGL010377581.1:0-10165 GCA_037178445.1 Onykia robusta | reverse complement strand
ATGAAGAAAAAGAAATGAAAATATTCATACTTCTGTAGCATATCAATACTAAGGTAACCTTTGTCCCAGTGGTATTCTAACTTAAAAGTATTTTTTATTGTATATTATCGAAAGAGAATGTTGCTGGAAGAAGAGAAAAATCAAGTTAGCAGTGCACTTCAACATGTCAACTATATGCATTAGTCAGACAAGTCCAGAGTTCAACCTGATAAGGACAAGGTAGGAAAATCCAAGCCTAACAGAGTATGGATAGAAAAACACCAGAACCCTACATCATAAGTATTGCTCTCAGTGGGGTTAACACTTCTGTTTACCACCATCACATTCGGATATTACACCTGAAGAGGCCGAAGAATGGATCGTCTGAAACGTTGTGTCAATAGCACAAACAACAAAAAGGAGTTCAATCGGCCGAATAACTATTTGTATGTTAATGACTCTTCTGAAAACTATAGAAATAAAAAGTACTTAAATGTTTGAATAATGTAATAACAAGAGTTGACATTTGAAATGAGTGAAAAGGTTACAAAAACAGAATTGAATGGTGTAAACAATCCAGACAGTCTTCCAAAAATACAGCTCCAATTGGATTAGGCAATAGAAACTGTCACATGGTGAACATCTTTCAACTGAATGTCATATTAGGGGTGATCAATTAAAAAATTGGAAAACGGTATAAGCAATGAATAAGTTACTTCTCTCACCTTTGGTTGGGGAGTGATCACTAAAAAAGTCAAAATTTTCAAAAGAAACAAGCATGAATGCTGCAGGAGAAAAACTAAGAGACCAATTTAGCATAAACTTACATTGCAAAGATCTATGTAGATGGGGAATTTTTCAAAAACAAAAGAAAAGTTTTTTCTAGACATAATAAAGAGTAAATGTTTAAATTTTCAGCCCTCTAGCTCCATTGGTATGGCCTGTACACATGATGCATACATACATAGCCAACCGGCTAGACCAGTATGAAAACTAAAGAAACCTATGTTGACAGTTTTGGCGACAGTTTTGGTTGATGGTTTCTAATAACGATATACTGTGTAGGTATTTATTTGCCTCCCCACGAGGAGGGAATGTGACAAAGGGTGAGATTGAAATAAGGGCCCGCATGTGAGCAACAACAAAAATTGCCCAATCCCTGCAAAGAGTATCACAGAGGCGTCACGGTGAGCCCGATCCTCCCCTTTTAGTGCAATAGGGAGGAGCTGCCCGGGGCAACTGATCCCCTGAGACTGTGCATACTTTACTTCTTTGAGGCCACAGGACAAATTCTTGGCCAGGTAAGTATAAACTGTATATTGAAATAGGTGATTAGGAAAAAAACCTTTTTAGCATCACTTGTATGAAGTCTTTCTTCACAATGCAGGTAGCTTCACTTCATACCCCAGGGGAGTGAACAAGCACCTGGCTGGGAGTCACTGAGTAAAAAGGAAAATATAGAAAACATGTGCAGCTACATGACTTGCTTACAGAACAACAGATCTTGCGTTAAAACATCTTAGGTTTGTATCCCAAGTGCCAATTCAGTGACACTCTTTATCATGTAAATTCCTGCTGTTTCATTATCAAACAAGCATGGAAATCTCATTATATCATTTGCAGATTAGCGTTTGATGTGGGCACACTTAGTTAACATAAGACGTATAGTATGTTTTATTGAGTTGTTAGCTCCTGACTTGGCCTGCCATTCAAGACAAGAAAGTATTTTTATAGATTTATTCTAATACTAACAGGGATACCTGGTGTTGCCTGGGAGACAAACATTTTTAAAATTAGGCAAAACATAAATCAGTTAATTAATAAATTTATGCCTTCAAAACAGAGGCAATGAATAGAAGATGTTTTACTTGATCAGCACCATGAAAAAGTATTGTGACGGCACCGACCAGAAATACGTACGCTCACCCTAACAATTCGTTAGTCAGTAAGCGGATAGTATGGAATACAGAGCTAAAGGTCCGTGATTTAGTGGTCATTTACTAGCGCCTCCTAGCAGTTTACCCATTTCTATGAAAGGCCTGTAGAATTTAATCCTTTGTCCTTCTTGGGAACCGGACTTTGGCCGCAAGGTTAAGTTCGTGACTCAACCCTAACTATATTTTATAGTTAGTCTTTTTAGATTACTCTTTTCTCTCTACAAGTTTTAATCCCTACGCAGACAAACCTGGCCCAGTAACATTAGGTTCAAGCTAATTTGGTTTTCTCCACTAAAGAATTTACCCCCTCACTACTTACATCCAGCTAGATCGTCTCGGGTTAAAACAATATTCAACTTAACCTTTTTACAACATAATTAATTGACAAAGCACGTAACGCCTAAGATACCGACTTGTAACTAACAACACGGTTGCCTACCTCTGACTTTAGCCTTTATTGAAATGTTTTGGTTCTGTAAAAACTCGATGTCAAACTACCTACTCTTTCCCTTCCTTCTTATCACTTCTTATCTTGTGCGCGCGCCCCCTTTTTTTATTTGCATATATAAAATATCAATACCCATTCAAACTCTCTCTGTTTTCCTTCATTTGTTCTTAACCATACATGTACAATTTTGCTTTCAGACGTGTTTCTACGTTATATGCGACGGCCCTTTTGTGTTTCCTTCAGTAACCACATTTTCTTTCACCCCAGTGACAAGAATGGTCGGCTGCTATCCTAGTCTCACAGAGACTAGCCCTTAGAAGCGTTCCCCTTCTACATTCCAACGTGGAAAACATGTTGCCGGCGACTGCTGACGACCACGGTCGAATCTAACCTCAATTAAATGGACACCCGTCCAAAATACTCTACGTGATAGTGCCAGTACCACCAGACGTCACTAATCCTGGGCGTCCCAGTGTACATCGGCACCAGGGCCCCAACGTGGTCCTCCAAAAGCACTTGCTTCTGTGCCTTTAAAATTGATTGTATACAGCAAGTGTCGGCAACCAACGACCCCCAGGACAGATCTGTCCTGTGAAGTGATTTTGAGCAGCCCGGTCCACAATATAGGGATACTATGCTTAGTTCTTAAAACATGTATAACATTATTCGTGACTTGTTAATGGAGTCGAAAGATGCATTGATTGAAATAAATTGCGACTTGATTGAGTTACTTCATTACTTATTGGCATCCTCGGTTAAGCAAAGGTGATTTCCTTAGATTCATTCTTCCTTGATTTGAAGCAAGATTTAACAGGATATATTTGAATGGTTAATTCCCATATTTCAAGCTTTCCGTGACATTAATCTGACTCACAGTCCACACGTGATTACGCGATCCGACCCGCAGAAACAAAACAAAAAAGGTTAGTTCCGAAAATTCCCCTCAGATGTCGCCACAATCATCCATTGTCTTTGTTGGTCCTCCGCTCTTGATTAACACTCCTAATCAAAACGTCAATGGAGGTTTCGTGCTGATTACGAAACGCTATCGTCGTCGCCCCACTCTCCGCTTACGTTTCCTCCTATCTGTATATCTGGTCAGGGTGAATAGGTGGCGCCCTAGGCCCAAGCCGTTGTTGTAGTCGTCATCTTATTAGCCCCGAGTGTCGGAAACATTTTTCAGCCCAATCCTGGCGGTGTTCATTTTTTAGTTTTTAATATTTCTTTGTGAGGCCATTTTTTTTTTGTTTGATACTTTTTGGCAGATATTTCTTTATCTTTATGCTTATTATCAAATAAATCAAACACTATACAGCGGAAATTTTGGATAACAATTCAAAGTATCTGGCTAATGAAGTATTGTAATCCAATATTTTATTGATTCTGACAACTTTTCACTTGAGATAAAATCAACTGAAAATTAAGATGAAAGTAAAAAAAATAGTTAATATATTTCTTTGTTCTAAATGTGTTTGTTCTTTCTAATTTCATATTCTTTAATTTTTATTTTTCATATCATTGTTTTGTACTCATTGGGTTTTCCCACCAGGAGTGTCTGACAACTAACTTGGGAGATCAAGCGACAATTGTCTCCTCAATACTCCCGGACTTTCCAAAGTATTCTAATTAATTTTAGCAATGCTGTCGTCTGGATGGTCTCGATTCTTCCACGGATCTCCAGTTTCCCCAGTCTCTTTATTAGGCTATTTGGGACTGTTCCCAAGGTTCCAACCACGATAGGCCCCACTTTCACTTTCTGAAATGTCTCTGTGTCCTATCTATCCTGACCTTTATATACTTATATAGTTGGTTTATTGTTATACTTTTGTATACTTTTGACGTCAGTTTCTACACATTACTGACTGGGATACTACCTTAGGCAATTGTCGCCAATGTTGTAAACTAACACTGGTTTCCTACTGTTATATTTCTTAACGCTGGATAAGTATTATCCATGTCAGGGATTCACGTTGGTTGTTAAAGGTACAGCAAAGAACTCTGAAGAAGTGGAAAGGTATATAATCTTACACATGTTTTTTCGGACAATTGTACTCCTTCTTATTGTTTGGCCTTCTTTGGGTGTAAGTTGCGAATATGAAGGTTGACACGTTATGATGTAGGGTAGTTTTCAAACCTTACCTTGCTAGGCTTGGATTTTTTCATCTTGTCCTTGTTGTGTAGTGGAAGCCACATCGGACTGAACTCTGCACTAGTTTGACTAATGCATGTAGTCGACAACGTGACAACCTTCAGTTTAACATCATCATATTCGCAATTTACACCTGAAGAAGGCCTAAACGTTGTTTACAACACAAACAATAAGGAGTACAATAGTCAAAAAAAACATTTGTATGTTCATGGCCCTTCTCAAAACTATAACTGGAGTACTAAAATACAAAATGGAGTACTGCACACACATCTGGGCAGGCTCCTCTTATCAGGTGCTTTCCAGACTTGATAGAGTACAGAAGCGAATGCATGGACTAGTGGGCGATGAGATGTATTCCACTCTCCATCCATTGTCTCATCATCATAATGTTGCAAGTTTGGACTTTTACCATTACTTCCATGGAAAATGTTCAGATAAACTACATCTCCTAGTCCCCCCCCCCATCCTGTCCGGGAATTTTCAGTAGATGATGGCTTTTAGATGGCTTTTGTGTCATGATTTGCTTACCATAGACATGACCACAGACTTTTGACAAATTGCAACATGTGTTGATACACCTTCAAAATTCTACCAAAAATTAACTAATTGGTGAATTTCAATAATACTTTCAGTATTTATTTTCTTTATGAAAATTATGTCAATTACGAATGTGATGGTGTTAAACAGAAAAGCTGTCCCACGCTATGATGAAAAGATTGGGTGTTTTTCTATCCTAACCTTATTAGGCTTGGATTTTTCCATTTTGTCCTTGTTAAGGAGTGGAAGCCACATCGGATTCAACTCTGCACTTGTCTGACTAAAGCATATAGTCGACATGTTGATGTGCATCGCTTCTTGATTTTTGTCTGTTTCCAGCAACGCTCTCTGTCGATAATCTGGACCACCTCCCAGAGAAGAAAATCGTTGCCTACATTATAGTAAGACAGCTTTTCTGTTTAACACCATCACATTTGTAATTCACACCAGAAGAAGGCCGAAGAATGGATCGGCCGAAATGTTGTGTTTACAAACAACAAGAAGTAGTTCAATTGTCCGAAAAACTATTCGTATATTAATGACCCTTCACAAAACTATAGAAAATATAATTACTAGTTAATAGCTGTGAAAAAATTCACAATATATTTGAATTTCTCTGGAACTATTTTCTAAGGAAAAATAGCAAATTTGTTTCAGTTGAAGAGTCAGGAGGGGGGACTTTTATTATTCATAATTTCACCGCAGTGAGAGAGTAAAGCAAACCAAGAAAATCACACTGTTCATTATTAGGTTAGATAGTAACTTTGCCTGAATTGGTATCAGACCATCTATACTGTGATATCCAATGATGATTGAACCCACTAACAAAGGCCATCAAGATTAGCTTGTTGATTATTGCTATAAGACGATTGTCCCAATGTGTTTGTTTTTTTGTTTTCCATATCATCTACTCATTAATCCTAGTTGAAAAAAAATCACGGATATATTTGGATTCAGATGGGTCTTTTTATAGAAAATAAAATACTGAATTTGTTTACCAGGAGTAGTGCATGGTTTGAAACAGTGGGCAGGAAGTAATTTGTTTAGCAAAACTTTAAACCGTCCATCCTACCCTCAGCCAGTGGAATAATCAAGTGCTACTACCAAACAAACCAAGAAAATCACATTGTTCATTATTAGGTTGGATGTAAATGACCCTTCTTTTACTTTTTCATTCTGTTTGGGAGAGGTGATGCTCGTGCAGTATTTTAATCTAGGAGCATTACCTGAAGTTTTTCATTTAATCAGAAACTGTTTATATGATTTTTCTTCAAAGTCACACTGTGGGAAAGAGTGCTTATGGAAGAGTAGGGCAGAGCATGTCATTGAGGGATGTTTTTAAGAGAAAAAAAGAATTCACAAAAATAATCAAATATAGATATATAGCTGAATTTAAACTTGAATATATAATTTAATGAAACTTGTTAGACTTAGATCATGACAAGACTAGTTAATACCCGTGAAAGAATTCACTGATATATTTGAATTTCTATGAAACTATTTTTTAAGGAAAAACAATAGCAAATCTGTTTCAGTTGACGAGTCCATAATTTCAAAAAGTGGGAAGGAGGCACTTTTGTTAGATATTGGTTGTCAAAACAAATGCGTAGGAGTATTCACATGCAAATCTGCAAGTGGATACAGCTGTGGTCAGGCATCTGGCCCTGGGTTCAACACTTAAGAGAGTCAGTGCAAATGCGTGGGAAGTATATAATTATAAATAGTCCCAGAGTTAAGAGATCAGACACAGTTACAGAGAGACTCAGATTTCTTTTGTGCACATTAATTTTCTCAGTGTGCACACACAGTTTAGAGAGCAAGGGAACAATGGCCACAAGAACCGTTATTTCCTTGCTGTTCTTGGCCACAGAGCCTGCTTGGTTGGGGTGTGAAGAAAAATAACCCAACCACTTGGCTGACAACTCTGAAAGATCAGGCAAACAACAGGAGGGCCCAGGTGGAAACAGTGCATCAAGAACATAATTGATTGTTGACAGCAATGGCTGAGCTGATGACAACAAATGAACGGACAAGGATAGAAATCGACAAATATCGTTACTCACAACTTTGATTTGCCCCAGAATACTTACATTTTCCTCTTCTAACTCGCAAATCGTGACTCGGGTGTCTACCAACTTTGACGTTGCAGCAGCATACTCTTTTTGAATTGTAGTTTTTTCGGCTTCAAATTTATTTACCTACAAAAAAAATTTGAAGTTCAATTTTTACTAATACATTTTCTCTACAAACCATCACAATTAAGCTGATGCTGTTTTTATTTTATTTAAATGAAAAAATTTTTTTTAAAGCATATAAAATGGAACAATGAATTATATATTATTATTATTATTATTATCATTATCATTCAGATCAGACAAATTTTCATCACAGTATGGAGGAAACCGGGGCATAATGGATCAGAAAAATTCAATCATAGTTAGAAGCTGATTTTATTAATATACCAGTTAATACCCATGAATTTCTATGAAACTATTGTCTAAGAAAAAATAATAGCAAATTTATTTCCAATGGTAGGAAGGAGGTACTTTTATCAGGAAAATCTTTACCCCTGAGTGAGTAAAGTGTTACGGACAGCCAACCAACAAAATCATACTGCTCATTTTATAAGTAAACAAAGGCCATCTTATTGATTATTGCTATACAATGCCGGTCCTGATCAGGGTTTTTTTCATATCATCTACTCGTTAATCCCAGTTGTAAAGAAATCATGGATATTTGGATTGAAAATTAGTTTACTGGGAAGAGTGCATAGTTTGAAATGATGAATAAGAAGTAATCTTTTTAGCAAAACTTTTAGAAATCACTGCTTAAATAGAATTGTAGTAAGACAAACAAAAACATATACTTACAACTTTAAGAAGTTTATCTTCTAAATTATGGTTTTGTCTTTGAAGGCATTTATGACTTTCCATTAATCTGAAATAGAAAAATAACATTTACAAAAATTAAAATTTTTGTATGAATAAAATAATGATCTAATGAGCATAATGTCGCAAGAAAAAACATTTATTTTATAGAATTTATAACAATCTACTTCTTTAGGAGAAACATTTAACCCAGAGCTTCTTCATAACATCTGTTGATTATTATACAGTGAAAATTTTGAATCAAAACTCAGTTAATAACCAGAGCAGGAAAAAGAAACACACACAGTAAAAATTTCTGTTAAAAAAATGTGAGTTAAAAAGAGATTTTAGGAGGGGTCAAATATCTCAATATCAATTCATAAGAAATGAAATCACGAAGGCAAAGTAATCCGAAGTAGGGAAGAGGGGGAGATTTAATGCAGTACTGTAAATATCAGTAAACAACTCAAATATATGAGTGATATGAGTAATATGGGTTTACTCATATTTTTGAGTTGTTTACAGTTATTTACAGTAAAAACATAAAATAGATAAGAAACTGAAAGTACAAAATTCAAAAAAAGGCGGGGGGAGGAAGATAAATAAAGAACAAAACAAATAGAAAAGGAAGGAAAAGGTAAAACTATCTATACTGAGTTCTGGATATTTTTTATATGTAACCTTTGTCATTTGAAAAGCTATTCGCAGCGAAACGTCGTCGTACCCTCGGGGTAATTATTTCATTATATATATATATATATAGTGGTTAGTAATAATTATACATCCGAACGAGTGTAAGAATTATTTCCAAAATGACTTTATTAATCCATTGCGCTCAATACCGTATGTATCTAAGTTCAGATGTATAATTATTACTAACCATTATTTATATAAATACATATATATTGCTTCATTCGTTCTAAGCTGTGTATATATCGAAAAAGTTTTATTTTATTTCTAACTATATTTTCATGATCTTCATAACAATACGGTAGACATCGATCCCTATTAACCTTGTTATCAAGTTAGACATATGTCAATAAAATAAACTATGATAAGATAAATGGAAGTATTTCAAGAAAGTTGGACTGAAAGGAGAACATAAGTAAATTGAATGAACAAATGACCCCAACCGAGAAGAAACAGCCAAAGTTCATGGGTTTTAAGAGACTACTTAGGAGACAGGAGAAATGTCAGCTGAACGTACAGAAAAAAGAAAGATGAGATGACCGCTAGTCAACAACGTGGCGCAGCTTTCAACAATAGAAGTGTCCAACCAGGTATAATTCTGTAAAGCAATTTAGATTTTTTTTAAAGATATTTGTACCCGTTTGGTTGACTTGTGAGGTTTCATTCAATTGTACTCTGGAGTCTTCTTGACCTGCTGTGTAGACATCAAGTCCTTTGATCATCGGGTCAGCACCGCCCTCAATGCTAACGAGTCCTCTTCCTTCATCTTTGCTCATCCATGGGTCGTAAAGGCTTTATGCACGGCCATTAATTTCATCGTTCTTTGATGGGGCATTTTCAGTCCAGTTTAAGATTATTATTTGAAAACGTCAACCCAAATTGTAAAGATCGACATGGGTTTCTTCCGTTTTTAAGTGGGCCTGGCTGTCTGGCTATGCATGTGTCGTGCGTACAGGCCGTACCAATAATTTAAAACTATGAACTCCTTATTATGTCGAGAAATAAAAACTTTTTTTTTCAATCACCTCCCCGTACTTTTTTAGGAGGTGGTTAATTTGCAAGGTAAACTTATTCTAAATTGGTCCCATAGTTCGTAAAAATTCGGACATTTTTAGCGATCACCGCCCAACAAAAAGCGAGACTAGTAATTCACTCATTAACCACCCTTTTTTTAAAAAAATTTTTTAATTGATCACCCCCAACACGGCATGTGATGGTTTCTACTGTGTGACTAACCAGACCTGTTATCGAAGTTGCTGGATGTCGTTAAATCAAAACTCATTCGATTACAAGGCAAGTGTGAGTATTTATTCTATGTATGATCCTTATTTTAGCCGACTAACCTTTTTTGTGCACATACTGATTTTTTTTGTGCGCTGGTTGCACACACTCGCACAGCTTAGGAGGAATCTCGTTTCAATATCTTATTGCAAAATATATCTTTTCTCTCTCTTTAAGCGCCTCAGAGATGACTGCAACTCTTTACTCAGTTATTAGGTTATAATAATTGATGAGCGTGAGCTTCCATAATTGAAGACTGTATTGCAACAACACCAAC
>JBAKGL010366475.1:0-10171 GCA_037178445.1 Onykia robusta | reverse complement strand
TTGTCTCCTAACCACCTTTAGGAAAAAAAAAAAAAAAAAAAAGAAAAGGAGCAATTAATGTTTATCAAATATTACTGTGAACATTTTTAGTTTGTATTTTCACAAATAAAAATAATATCATAATTCTTCTTGTTTAATGATTTATTTATCATATTTATTACACTAGCAATAATAGCCAGCATTGCCAGGGGGGGGGAATAACTGCAAATATAACATCACTGTTTCCCCTTGCTTTGGACCCGAAACAATGTTCCCCCTTGATTTTGAGAAAAAAAATATCCCCCATCAAAGTGAAAAAAAAAAGATTTTACCCTCAATTTAGACCCCTAAAGTGAAAAAAAGTTGCCCCTTGAATTTGACACCTAAAAGTGGTAAACTAAATTTCCACTTCGATTTTGACCCCTAAAAGTGAGAAAAAACAAAAAAACATTACATCTAGCTGTGATGCACAGTTTGGGAGGAGAAGGTGAACATAGTTACAAATTTTCACAAATATTAGCATAGATAACCTTATCAAAATTATACAGAGGTGCCTTTTATTTTACACTATACTTATTAGAAGAGATTTTATTTTTAAATAGTCAAAATATTGTTGCAATTCTAAAATATGTGTAGTAAGTGATGAGAGAAAAAAGAATACCTCTACTTACAATAATAAGTTACAATAATATGCATGCTTCTTTCCCAAGTCCCAACAGAAGGAATTGGCATATATAGTATTATCAAGGAGCCCTAGTATGTATCATATACAAACCAATACATAAAAAGTCTTTTCTACAGAAAATTATAGCTAGAAGATATAAGAAAGCAAACAATGAGGTTATAAATAAAAATAAGATCATTGAAGTCTACATATAAAAAGTATAAATTATAATAAATGTTAGTATTATACCAAAAATTCATATATAATAAGGAACTCACCAAGATGTTGTTTTGAAGCCAAAAATGCTGTCAGCCAATGCAGTAATAAGATGTTGCCCTAAAAATATTTTTTAGATAACTGTAAACTAGATATTCAAAACTATTTGAAAAGTTAATACTTAGAAAAAGAATTATAGTTGGGATATGCTAACACAACCAACTTTAATTTCAATTAGAATTTATTTATATTTATTTATTCATATTTCGTGAAATTTGTGTAGTCTGAATGTGAAATGAATATACAACAGTGTATATCTTTGAAGTTGAAGTTATAGAGAATATAATTTACTAGGGCAGTGCCCATTCCCATGCATCTTATGGATACTGTGGCCTGAAAATTAGTCTATAAGGGAAACTCGATTCGAGGATGAACATGGAATAGTTGTCACTGAAACCCTAGGTCACTAGAGGTTGCAACAGGTCAATTTAGAGTCAAAACTGCTATTTCTAGATAAACTGCAAAAAGGGACAACTTTTTACATGACACCGCATGAACCAAAAGTACCCTAATTGTAGGTGTCTATGTATTGTATGTAAACATTTATTTGTTTCTGAAAATATCAGGTGCCAGTGAGCAAGTGGTTAGCAGCATGGAAAATGGAATCGGTGAGCCAAGTTCAAACTCTAAGTGAGATAATTTGCATTCACTTCATACTGAGGCATGAATGGGAATAAATCATGTCATTGATATTGAAAAAAAGTTACAGATTAAAAAGAATACACTTACAGTATTTATGTAAATTAGTACAGTGCTTTGACAAAAAGGATTTTTTCCCAGAAATCTTTTAGTCCAATATTTGTTTATTTATGTTTTTTTATCAAGGTAGAATAGAACTATTTTCTTAATTACTTGGAAGAATAAATTCTACATTCCTGGACCAAGTGAAGATTGTTAGCATCTTTTTTAAAGCAATTGATACAAAGTGAATTCATGCATTGTATTCATTTTAGATTTTTAAAACTGCAAGTTTTATTATGAATGCAGTATATGAAGATAGACTAAATAATTAATTCCATATAAAACAAGTATATTTAGATAAGCAACGTTTTATAAAGTAAATTTTTACCAGAATGTTGTTGCATGTTATCAAATCGACGCACCCAATCTAATTTTACATGCACTTCTTTCCCTATGGCAAGTTCTGTATCAATAAAATTCAAGGCTTCTAGTCCTTGGCGAGTAATACGTTGGACAATAATATTGTCAATCTGAAAATAAAAAAGATGATACAAGCACTTGATTTTCCAAACAGAATTTAAAAAAATTAAATGAATATCTTCATATGTTTTAAACAAATGAGGAAAGCAAATCATTATTATCGGTATTAAAAGTAAGTTTTCCATTTCAGAGAGGAATCGTTAAACTTGAATAGATAGTCATTTTTTTTAATTAAAAAATAATGAAACATAGTATTTACAGAAAATGTTCTCTAAAAAACTAATTTCATTAAAAATCTTTAAATTCAATTTTAACATTATTTATCATACTAACATTTTCAGTCTGTTTTTAAAAAAATGCAATTTTGAAAGTATGACTATTTGACCAGCATGGAGAATATTGAATTGTTAACCTTATTATTTTGCTATAACAATTTTGAATACCTAAGAGAAAAGGCAGCACACAAGATGGGAGGTTTCTCTGACTAGCAGACATTCCCCTGCAGCTGATGCAAGAATGCCTGCCTCTCCTGAGGGGTCCTTGCTGGCCACTGGAAGGCCTACAACAGACATGCAAAACCTTCCTAAATCTTCATTTGAGAAATCTGGGAAGCAAAGCAACAAAGAAGAAACTAGAAAGCACATACCTCTGCCAATGCCATTGTCAGAGAAAGTAATTGTGCATGAAAAATCTGCCCCAAAATGTAATCACTTCTTCCGTGGCCCATTGCTAACCCTTTCTCAAAGTTACATAGAAATTCAGAGAACAGCCTTGAAATTTTGGTGATATTATATGGTGTGGACATGAACTACAGAGGGGATGTAATTGTGCATGGATCCGCTCCAAAATGTAATCACTTCTTTTGTGGCCATCCTTCCACAAACCTTCATAGATATTCCTTTAGAACTTTTGTATATATCGTGCGGACAGACATGTACATATATATAAATATATGAAAAAAAATCTCTTAATCAAAAATTCACCCCCAAATCAAAGAATGTACAGCCAAAAGGCATGTTAAAAATAACAAAAAATGCTTTTATGTACCATTTGTACAGGGTTCTATGTAAAATAGAATAGAAAATTGAACATAAATTACTTGGTGAAGGTGAAAGATTGTTCATTGAAAATTGTTTTTCCTCATCAGAATATTTGATCTTTAAGTGTGAAGATGAAAGTTTTATTGTTCATTGAAAGTTTTTTTTTCAATGAGAAGATTTGTGTTTGTTCTAATCATCTTTATGCGTTTTGCAAGTTGAGCTACAAAAATGCTTGGGACTGATTGAGTTTGCTAATTGTCTCTGATAAAACACCTATTGTGTAGTAAAGATTCAGATGTCAGCATTTTGTTTGTCAGTCAGGCATTAATATCACTAGATGACTGATGATGCATATGTTCATCATGCCACGTCTCACTAACAAGGTGTCTGAAATTCAAGAATAAATACCTTAATGATACGCTCCAGAAGAGTTATTTGAGTTATTTCGATCTTAATTTTGATTGGATTAAAATGCTATCTAGGTTTAATGTTACAAGTGTGTGTGTGTTGCATACCACCATGTGGTTGTGTTGTTTGGGAAATGACGATGCTTGGAGACTTAATATAACTTGTATAATTTTTATTGACAGCTCAGATACAATACTGCAGTTTGATGAGTGTTACTCATTCTTTCTCTCTCTCTCTCTGTGGGAACAATGCATACTATAAAAGGTGTATGATGAAGTCAGCTAACACATTGTTGTTTTTCACTTGTCAAAATCAATATCAACAGCATAGCAGCTTTCTATCAGTAAAGCCTTTCTCATATTTAAAATTCTTTCTAGCTGATACATAAAGAAAGGCATTTCTCACTTTTTAACTTGTCTACACTTTGTCTCAAAAGTGTGTGTATACTGTCTATCCATACCCCCAGAGGGTGGCGCGGCAACAGAGGGACAACATTTAACTTGTTGCTTCTCACAAGTCCTGTATCAGACTGTCTATTCTGAACTGAACAGGTGTGTCTCCAACTCTGGGCATTTTATATTGTATAACCTCCTACGCTTAATGCACTTTTCCTATTCTTATTACTTTGGTATCAGCTGTATCACCTATGCTGACCCATGCTCAACACTTCTTCAGGTGCAAGCTTGCACCTGGGAAACACCTAGCACTTAATTTCTGATTGGTTTGAATGTGTACACTTATTTCAACCACCTGATATCTAACATGTGGTTTTAGAAGTAGTTTGGAATGGAATAAAAACAATTGATATTTGTCTGAGTTGGCAAATTCCAGTTGTCTCTTCAAAAGTATTACCAAGTACACTGCTTCAGCAATTTATTTTCATCAAACTGCCTATTAATTCAGTAAGCCTTAGCATTCCTATTAGAATAAAACTATCATTGATATATTGAGTTGCAAAATGTTTGAATCTATATGAAACTATTATCAGTATTATAAGCATGCAGTTAATGATGCAGAAACAGAACAGGGAAATATTACTACTTACTGTTCCAGAATCACTTGGCTGAAAAATAAAAATGAAGTTAATTTTAAATGTATATTCTTTATAGTTATTTACTTCAGAATATAAGCAAATATAAAAAGATGTATAGCGCAACACCCTTACCAATATCCTTGGATATATTACAGCAGTGTTTAATCATTTCTTACAGAATGTATATGTTGGTAAAAAAATCTACAATTAAACATAGAGATTTTCTATTTCAAGGTGAATTTTTATAGAAATTCACTGACTTTGTATTAGGCTCCACATCCTCAACTATGAACTAGCATTTTTTAATACGTGAAGAATAGAAGCTATATTTAAAAATGTCAAAGAGTGATGCATCTAAATAAGTAATCTATCTATCTATTTATCAATCTATGAGCTTGTTGAGTAGGCAGTCCTTTCAAAATTTAGTGCGATGTGTTATTGTATAATGTTAGTAGAAATGCAGTAGGTGAACTACTGTTCATAAAGCTTTTGGGGCCTAACACCCCGCCAGCTGTGCTCCTGCCTTCTAGTAAGAGATTCAATTTTGAATTTTCAAATCTACTACCCCTACTTTGAAAGAAAAAATTCAAACACAATTCTATTCACTTACACGGTAAAAAAAATATTAGTTTCTGATTTATAAGTTTTTACAATAATGAAACTTATTGATTCCTAAATTGAATTACTTGACAACTTTACAGAACTTTTTCTGTACTGTTATAGTATTTTTAGTTAAATTAAACAAATTCATTTAATAAAAATGTATTGGGTAATTAAATTGGAATTTGAAACATTCTGTTTGTTTATCAATTATTATTTTCAAATACTATCAATCAAACTTTTTGAGCAATCAGTAAGAAATAAATCTTTACTTTGATAGGCTATCATATTGATCGCACTGAAAAAACAATATGCATGGACATGATTGCTTTCTTCTAATCAAATATTTGCAAAATATATATTTTTAAATCATATTATGAACAAACTTTGGAAAACTGAAAAAGTAGAAAATCACTAGCTGTGTGCTGCAGGTTAATGATTGTGTCAATATATTCAGGATCATAGGTAGGCTAAATCTGAGTTTCCATCCATGCACTTTGCCTATTAGTGAGGCAAAGCTGATCTTCAAATATCTGCACAAATTGAACTTCTATGAGAATAGAATCAATGCCTGTTTGAAGCAGTTGGAGAGGATCTCTATTGTGCCCTGCTAATGTAAAACCAAACCCTCAACACATCCCATCTTGCAAGCTTGCAAAATAGATACCTGAATGTGAAGCGCAGGCTATTGTTTTCAGTTTAACCCTTTAAGTGCCACAGTCTCTGAATTGTGACCCACCCCAGCCATTAGGAGAGATATATGAAAATATGGCTAGAAATCCGCGGTGCATATGACCAATAGGTGGCACACTTATATTGGTATAATTCTTACGTAAAATATGTCAGTGGGTCTATTCAGATTTTTGCCGTAATTTCTAAGGAAAAAGTGCAGTTTAAAAAAAATAAAATTGTAAGAAAGTTGTTCTAAAAATTCTAAAATCCAAGATAGCTGCCACCAGATGATGTCATCAAATGCAAAAGGGTAATTTTTTACAACATAAACCTTGTACCATACTGATTTAATTTCTGTATAGCAACCTTCTATCATCAACCATTCCCACTCTATAGCCCTTAAAAAAACACAAAGTCAAATTTATGAAATTGTCCTGAAAATCTTAAATGGATAACTATCTTTTCAGCTCTTGTTTGAAGATGAACAATTCAACACGTTCCCACTGAATGTATTTTTGATCATTCATTTGAGATATTTATACCAAAAAGTGCAGAATTATAATAAAAATTAAAAACAACAATATACTGTACCTGTCCCCCACCTTCAGGAAACAATATAGTGTCTTCCAAAATCACATCAAATCCTTTTTTTTGGCTTTTCTTCCCATTTTCAACAATATTAAGTACTGATGGAATGCAATCTTTCACTTTTGTATCGAGCTTAAAATAGAAAATATTACATTAATTTATTTAACAATTTACAATTGGGACATCCTTCCCTACACTGTGCCAAAAAGGCTTTTACTGTTTTGTTGCTTTTTACAAACACTAAAATGTACAAACACACTACTCAATGGGCAGGATAAATTGCTGTCAGAAAAAAAATAGATAATGTTTAAATTAATTTGTTTTTAAAAATTGATATACGTGGCTTTTAGAGTTGTTTTTTTACGATCTCGGAAAAATGTTAAATATATATACATAAATGTTTCTATTTTATTAATATTAATCATTTATTTTAAGCAGTGTGCATGTACATTTAACATTTTTCCAAGATCATAAAAAATCTCTAAAAGTCACAAATATCACATTTTAAAAACAAATTAACTTGAATACTATCTAATTTCCATCTATCTATCTATCTATCTTATTAATTACCATCTATATATTTTATTAATTATCTTTTTGACAGTAATATTTAATTAACAAAACATGCTTAATTGAAAAACTGCTGCCCAAATAAACTTTATAATTCATTATATACAGCTTCTAATAATAGAAATTAAGCTGAAGAAGGCAAAGAGATAAACATATTTGTCTGTTTATTGACTTGATGTTCACAATTTTGGTCCTAAAGTTCTGCATAGGTCAGAAAAAGTAGTTTAAAGTGTCATAAACCTATTTGCCCATGTCACATACTGTTAGACATAATTAATTGGCTGAGATTAAGCACTTACAAACTTGACTCAATGATTTAAGAAAAATACGATATTGGTCAAATGTGCCCAAATCCCATTCTAGAGAATATCCATAGCAGAAATAGTGTCAGTAACCTTTCATTCAAATATCATCTTTTTCAGACATAGAAAACTTGTTAAAAATCTACAACTTAAAGCCATAACATCCCTCATTAAGCCTACATCACATATAAAAAAAGAACAATCACTGTTAAACCAAACCATTGGTACATAGATCAAATGTGTACAATAGGGTCATTTAAAAGAATTATCGATAGTTTTTTTTACAAAGGTAAAGATTTGAATCAGTAAATTGCTTAATGCAAGAAATTCTATCAGTCCATACATTTCTGGTGCTTCTCCAACTTACCTGAGTTAAATATGCTCTCATTTCTGGAAGATATCAGGCTGCTGCTGCTACGTAAGTCAATCACTTCTATGTTAGATGCATTTCTTTGATATTCCTTGAATAATGCATAGAATTCATTATTGAACATATTGAATAATCTATAAGTAATAAGTTTTCTGAAGAGCATTTGGCAAAATCTGCTTTTATTACAAAAACATCAATAAGAGCATAAAGTAAAAACAAATACAGAAATAAAGATACCAGCAATGAATTTCAAATTGGCAGTTAAAATTGGGCTAGTATAGATTATATTTACTGTCAGCCACAATCTCTATGATAGTCAAATAGTATAACACTTGATTATGGATTTAGGTTCAGCGTACTTTCTTTTAAGAACTACTCAATCGTAATTTCCTACATAGGAATTATAATACTTTTCCATCCTTTTTTCTTTTTTGTAATAAAGAAAAATGTAAAAAATAGAACTTATTTTACTAATTATGTTACAACAAGAACATTAACAAAAAACAGTTTAGTTTTCTGTATACTTAGGGTTCAAAGCTTGCCTTCTATTATGTAACTTATTGTTATTGATAGAAATCATCATTGCTGAACAGGGATAGCAAAAGTTTGTCAGACAGATTTCTTAGGCCAATTAGCTTTAAAGTTAGTTTTAAGTATGGAATTCAACAAAATCTGAAATTTATTAAGATTACGAAAAAAGGAATACTACATTAACCCTTTTTACGAAGAGGAAAATTAATATCAGGTTGAATTTGCTTCTTTTTTTAAAAAGAATGCCAAGATTAACAGAAAAGAAAAGAAAAGAAAAAGATCTAAAATATTAACTTACTCCACTTCAACATAATAAACTCATAAAAAAACAAAAAGAACTCGTTTAAAATCTTATAAGCAGCCCTTCATAATTCATATATGTATAAAAGATGTTGAACAATATATATTTTTTTACTACAATTGTGGTGATTCTTCCTCCTATCCAGTCAGAGCCTCCTACATCATCACATGACTAGCCAGCCAATAGGGAACCCGGAATTTAGCATATGATGTGCGCAAAGTTTGAATTTTCCTCTTTTCTTACAGTACTGTCAAACAGCTGCTGGCTGTTCCGGCATGTGCAAAAAGTGAATCCTTTTGATACAATGTATGCATAACACTACACATCAATCATGAACTCTTTTCCGAATGCACATAAAACAATTTATAGACTTTTTATAAACACACAATATCAACAAGCATATACACACATATTAGCAAATACATATTGTATTTTTAATTGTCTGTCTTTTGAATGAAATGTTTGTAACTTTTGTAAAATAAATCACCTCTTGCTTTATTATTTACATTGTTGTAATACCTTAAAAGGCGGTTCACATGTAACTCAAAATGATTATTTCCAACATGCGAATTGTAACTAATATAAAATGTGACCTATTATTATTTTCTTAACTATGGAGTCAGCCCTTATTAACCAAAATCATCACACAAGAGGCCACGATAAATAAATATTGCTAGCTATGACTAGCCAAAAGCATATATCGTTGAGTCCTTTTTTCCCTCTCTATACACGAGGGTGCCCCATAATCCCCCCCATATGTTCAAACACATACTTGCTTTCAAAGCAATACATATCTACTTACAAGTAAATAATATCTCCCTTATAATAATTTTTAAAAATTTATGTTTGCAACATTCAACTTTTCTCCTCATAGAACAGATATATTTTGGCTTGTCAGGCTATTTTCAGTGTTCAGTTGACAAATTCTTTGCAAATTCAGATCTCCCTAATACTAATATAATATTTTTCCTTTACCATTTTTCTAAAAATTGAGTAATTGGAGTGTAATTGGAACGTCACTTAAGTGTAAACATGTAAGTGTAAAAGTAAGGTTTTGTTGTTTCCTCTCATTCTGCACAATACTAGAAATGTAGTAATTACCAGATGAGATGTTGAAAACTTAATCTTTACATTTAGATGAGTGTATTATGTAAATAAAACGTAATCCATTTCATATCTTTATTTTAAAAACCTTAACTGTTTAAAATTCTACTGCAATAATCCTGATATTTTAAGATTTACCTTTTCTATCTTCAGCTGTTGTTGAGATGTTGTCTCTTCTTGTAATTCATTATCTGTTTGGTTCAAAGTGTCAGCAACTCCCAGTTCATTCTTTTCAGAACATTCTTCTTCTGTTTCTTCATCATCCTCTAGGGTAACAGGATTTTCTTTAGCTTCAAAAGACTGATCTTCTTTAGGAATTTCCAGTTCATTCTTTTCAGAGTCTTCTTCTTTTTCTTCATTATCTTCTGGAGTAACAGGTTTTTCTTCATCTTTCTTCTCTTCCTCACCACCAACAATGTCCTTAGCAACCCACTTAGTTTCATATGTACCATACAACCAGTTAACACTCTCTTCAATTACCACCTCAACTTTGTCTTCTTCATCACCTCTTTCTTTTCTTTCTTCATCAAGTCTTTTTTGGATCCGTTGAGCTTCACCCCTTTTCCTGATTT
>JBAKGL010355366.1:0-10173 GCA_037178445.1 Onykia robusta | reverse complement strand
TTCATTGATTTGAAGCAAAGTTCATTGATTTGAAGCAAAGTTCATTGATTGAAGCAAAGTTCATTGATTTGAAGCAACATTCATTGATTGAAGCAAAGTTCATTGATTTGAAGCAAAGTTCATTGATTTGAAGCTAAGTTCATTGATTGAATCAAAGTTAGTCCTTTTATCGCAACTTGCGAATCAGAGGGATGTATTCTTAACTGCCCGCATCCCCACGGGGGAACACTGTTTAAACCTATCTGTAGTGGGTAGCGGTCATTAATACCTTAAGGGCATGGTTCCCAAAATGGTTATTTTCCAGGGGCCTAGCGGGATATTCTAAAAAAAAACTGTAATCATTCCAGGAAATCGCAATTCAATGCTCTCTAATGCATGGACACAATGGTAGGAAGCGACATCAAAATGGCGCATCACAAATCACTCTGTGCATATAGTGTGTTGAAGTTTGACGTTTGAACATTAGATGGGGTCGGTCAATAGAAGAGAGTTTACATTCTGAATTGCCCTGTAACATTTCTCAACTTTAACAAAATAACCTGACGTTGAATTTAAAAGAAATGCTTGGAGACATTTTCCTGCTTACAAAACCATAAGTAGAATGACGAGAGACGCTTCCAGGAAAGAGATTCTTTTGCACAACTTCATACATGTTCAGGGCCTGTATCCAATCACAGCTCAAAATTGATTGGCTATACTTATTATGACACAGACCCCCCCCCCCTTCCCCCTGATATCTGTCTAATTGGAATACTCTCACTTTTAGGATCTGGCTGGATCTTTTATTTCATTCTTAGTTTTACAAAGTCTGGCACTTGTACATTAGATTATATCTAATCATAGACGACAGATCTATGTTGTCTGGTAGAAACCTGGTTAACTTGTTAATCAGAACAGCCGGAATGTCTAGCAAGAATCGTTTTATTCACACCTTTGTAAAATTTGCAATAGACCTGACAAGCTTATCTAAAGGGTGGCGCAAAAGAAGCTGGCATTATGAGAAGAGCACATGTTTGTGAGCAAGAAGGGAATGGTTATTTGATCAATATGATATTTCACATATGATGTAAAACATTTCCAAGAATAATGCTTTTAATAGTTAATTTATTACATATTATGTTGTTCTAAAGTTACAGAGAAAACAACCTGTATATCATAATGATCCAATTTCTGTTTGTGGGTTCGTTATCATAACACAGCAAAAACAGCACATTGCAAGATTTCTGTTAGTGCAATAGCATCAAAAGAATAAAGCAATTTCCAGTCCAGTTTGCAAGCATCAAGCCTTTTCTCTAATGGATCATATTAGTCTGTATAGACCCTATAAACTTGAAACTCTGATGGACACAATGCTGCCTTAACTCTTAACATCCAGTTAAAAATGTTCTAAGTCCCAAACCCAGTCCTGTAATGATTGAGCAGAAATATTGTTTAAATAGATTTGTTTATTCAAATGTTTGTAGTGAAAGACACTATAGCGAGCTCTAAATTTGTTTAACATCATTTTTAAACAAAGAGTTTGACTCATGTGCGTTAGGATTTTACACGTGTGCCTGGGTGATGTGTTTTTGGGTGGATCAGGATGTTAAGAGTCAAGTTGGAGAACTTATCCAGCAAACAATGGACTAAACCTGAATTAACACCTTAGTTTTGGGGTCAACTTATGTCAGCATATATGGTAATATCTATTGTGTGGGGTCTGCATCCATGCTCACTCTGATAACAGTGATCTGATTATTATATATTTGTTTGTGTGTTTGTTACACAAGCAGAAAAGAAAATCATATCAGCACTGAAAGAAGAAAATAAATGAAATAATAACTAATTTCTGCATAAAATAATAATACACCTGAAATAAGGATATCTTTATTTTGTAAAAAGAAGAAATTTTTTTTTACATATTTTTATATAGAAATAATTTTTTTTTTACAAAATAGAGCAATCATTATTTTGTGGGTATCATTATTTTATACAAAAATAATTAATTTTTTCTTTTCTTTTCTTTTTCCTCTTCCATCCACACTTTTTATGTATGGTGATCTGATTTCTGTTAGTTTTGTATGTTTGTTAGTGTAAAACAGTTAAAACTGCACATCAAAGTGAGATTTTTGCAAGTGCGATACCGTTAAAATAGTCTAACTTGGTGAATAGAACAATTTCCAGTCCAATTTGCAGCTTAATAATAATAGTGTGGGGTCTGCATCACACTCACCTCAATAATTCATATTATTAAGATCAAATTTCTCAAGGGAAATAACTCCAGGTATAAGTATTTGTAAATAATCATAATATAATAACTTCTATAAATAGGAAGTGACATTGAGTTTAATGGCTGCCAAGCAAGTTTCTTTTAAAATCACATCTAAGTACTGTTCGGCACTATCCTGCCAGACAGTCATAATTGCCTTGGTTTTATTCTGTCATGCACAAATCAAGTCAGATTTTTTTTAATGTATCCCTTTATCAAGTCTGGCATGTATTGAAGATACTTGTGCCTCATTATAGATAAGTTTTAATGAAGTCTGAAAAAGATTCAGTGGCAATGGTGGACTCTATGATGTCAAAAAAGAATCACATAATACGGACAAATGTTGACCATTCACCGCTCATTTTTTACTTTCATCTTAAGGTTGATACAACTACAGTTGTTTGAAAAGAAAAAAGCAATTATTTTATTTTATTTTTTATAATTATAATTATTTTATTATATTATATTTTTAATTATATTTCCATTTGTATGACTACTTTTTGACTACAATCTATATTCATCCAAATTTTTAGTGTTTTTTAATCATGATAAGTAACGCTAGTACCGTTATATCAGTGTTTGTTTTCATTTTAGTAAAAAAAGTGATTATTTTATAATTTTGTTTTATTTAGATGAAGTATTGTTTTGACTACTATTTTTTCAGCCACTTTTCACATCAAAGGGTTAGTAAGAAGGGGATTATTTTTACAACATAATCAATAAAAGAGTTAAAATAACTTATACGAGTTGTGTAAGGCATCTTAACATTTAGTTGTTTTTTTAAAGAACAATTCAACAAAAATGATGAATAATTTAAATGCTTTTTTACTAAAACAAAAACAAACAACACTGCCACTGCCACTGCCAGTGACTGTGCCGTTACATACCAGCCGTACTTGAATTGTGATTAAAAAACTAAAATGGTGGACTCTTCAGCTGTCAAAAGGAATGGCATCATAATGACAAATTTTGACTGTTCACGGCTAAAAAAGCTAAACGAAATATTACGAAAGTAAAATTTTTTAGCGGTGAACAGTCAAAATTTGTCCGTATGATGCGATTCTCTTTTGTCAGAGAGTCCACCATTGCTGGCTATTAAAGCAGTTAATCTAATACAGTCTAGCATTATCTGACAGATTGTAGTTTTATCACTGACTGATATAATCAAGAGACAGATTTGGACAGTTAGCAAATCAAAACTGTTAACCTGTTGAATGATATAAAAAAATATGACCATATTCTTAAAGAGTCCAGCATCGATTGGGTTAACAAACTAATCCAAATAGCTATACTCTTAGCAGTGGTGCTGTTCTAAAAAGAATAAGTGAGGGAACACAGGACTGAGTGATCTCAGGGTTGGGGAATGATAGAAAATCTTTTAAATTTATCCAATTTCAAAGACCTTTTGAGGTCGTATAGGATGATTATTTGGACATATACTGGCTAATTCTTCTTATCCATGAATTGTTTGAGATGGGAATTTCAATAGTTCCAAGACCTTTTAAGGTCTTATGGGATCATTATTTGGACATATACAGGCTAATTTTTCTTATCTGTGAATTGTTTGAGAAGGGAATTTCGGTAGTATATAGATAGTGATGGAACACCCCAAAAGAATCCATGGGTTCCCACAGCACTATATCACTCACTCTAAGGCAACATTTGAAATAAAAAGAGAGGATAAATCAAAAGTAGAAAGAAAGAGAGGGGAAAAAAAGGATGTCTGAACTAATTGGAGAGAAAGAGAAAGGGAGGAAAAGAGGGATATAGAGATGGGGAAGAAGATTAGTCTTAAATAGAGAGAGATAAAAAGGAATGATGTTAAACGAAGTGAGTGAAATGTTTAAAAACTCTTTTTCTTGTCACTGATTCTTTTAATAATGTTTTCCTCTTGTGAGCTTCAGCAGCAGCAAATTCTTCCCTTGAGTGAAGTTTCTTGATTCTCCTCTCCTCTAACTTCTTTCCGTGATCATCAACTAATTGAGTTTTCTACTTAAGACCAGTCTCTTGTTGCGCTCCACTAATTACAGAGCATGATTAATATGAGTGCAGTAACCAATTAAGCCACCCATTTTACCCTTGACTTTCTTCATTGAGGAAAATGTGTGTGTGTGTGTGTGTGTCTGTCTGTAGGGGGTTGTAGGGAGGATGATTTCACTGAAGACATTGAAAAACTATCTCACTTCTTGATTAGAAAGAAAAGAGCCTGCCTTGTGCCTTAGATTGTTTCATATTTTCCCACCGGTACCAGAGATTTAGATTCGGGTAAAAAGCCAGGATTTCAAATGCAGATTTTTAAGTCTTATTTGGAAGACTGGTGCAACACAATCTTCCCAATCCACATTTCTTCCTATTTGGCATTATTATGCTAAGCTATGCTTAATAAATCTCTCTCTCTCTCTCTCTCTCTCTCTCTCTCTCTCTCTGACTGTGATACTCGCATATTTCCCACTGATGCTAGAAGTCAGTGTTTAAGTTTAGGTGAAAAGCCAAAATGTTTAATGCAGATTTTCAAGGATCGAAAGAGGTAGGCAGTGTCTCCCCACTTAGCATACTAGTGCAACACAATCTTCCCACCATGATTTCCTCCCATTTACTTCAAGATAAGCCTTAGTAAATATCAATAAAAAGAAGTAACAAGCCCAGCTGCTTCAGAGTCAAACTCTGGTCCTACTTCTACTTCCTTGCGTAAGTCTGCAATAAATTTCGGAGGTATGCAGGAATTAGCACAGTTTTCAGTTTAGCACATGTGGTAACACATCAGCCTAGCGATCACGAAATCATGAGTTCAAATCACAGTAGGTGAATGGGGATTTTACATATCGGTTTACTCCCCTATTTTTGGTGAGGATTGTTATGTTTTTGTTCCTGTTCTTGATATATAGGAAAGTAAAGTCAACTCTGTCTTTGTCCTGGAATTTGACAATAGTCTAACATTTATAAGGCATGAAAAACAAATCTCCAAGGATTTTTTTCACTGAACTATAAATCTAACTCCAAAATGTAAAACCCAAAGCTACCAGACACCTCATTCAGGTGTAACTGTTGTATATAGTGTATAACATATAGGTATAGCTTGAATAGTACAGTCAATTCATTCAAAAGGTTGTCATACTGTTCAAAACCCCACTATTCAAGGTCTTGCTATAATCATGGACTTCTTAAATGTCAACTTTAGCCAACGGTAAAATTAGCTCAGCCCGAAAATCCATGTCATCGGAAATACACAAATGTCATTTTCCATTAGTTTTCAGGAATATATCAACCAAATTGAATTCCAGATTAAAGTGATCTTTTATTATATATAAATGGTGCATTAAGAAATGACATACCTTAAATAACATTTTTTACGTTTTTGTTTTAAAAAATGTGTGCTTTTTGGGTAAACAATTGGCAACCACTCCTCAACCACAGGCTAATATCGACCTAAATTGATAAATATTAATATAAAAATGCAACATTAGATCTTGAGACCGGCCAAAATTGATGAACACTATTAACATACATCACTATATGCCTACAGAAGACAGTTACTTATATTCTTGGAGTACAGGTATTTAAGAAGTCTGTGGGGATTTGGAGCAAAAAATACATTTTTTAACAAAAGATCGCAAGAAGAATAGTTTCCAGATTTGAATGTCCAAGATTTGAGCTGACACAACCAGCCGTTCTGAAAAATCCAGACTACATTGAACAGAAGTCACTTTTAAATAATTGGACAACACTCAAATATTACTTGAATTCAAGATACTCCGCAAAAACTCTAGAGAAGATGTCTATTAAAACAATATGTTGAAAACAACAATGATAATTATATGAGCGTGAATAATTCATGGCATAATTATTTGCATATCTATTGAGTTGTCACACGTAAAATGTCTTCTTTTTACATCATAGAGAATAATGTGAAAAGTGAAAGATTCACTAATGTAATTGCATTTTTTTACATATTAAATGAATGTAAATGAAGATATACTCATTTATTATTGGAGGCTTTTGTGCTCTTAACAGCAATGATGTCTACCTAAGAAGTTTTCAAGTACGATTTCAAACTAGCACGTCATACTGCTCAAGATGCTGATATTGTCAACAAAGAATTTGGAGTGAGTACTACTACAGTGCAAACTGTGCAGCATTGGTTCAATAAGTTTAAATTTGTACCAATAATAAACTAGGCCCAAACCTGTTTTTAATGAAGAAGACTTATTGACAATGACCCACTAACAATTGTTTTAGCGCTTTCTGGTGGCTTAGGACTTCAACAGCAACCATATCGCTTCGTTCTTGGACAATAAAAATGGTTAAAGTTGGAATAATGAGTCCCACATGAACTGAATAAAATTCTCCATGACAGTTCCACTCCTCTCAGCTGACAGTGTTCAAGCTTAGAGAATTTGAATATGAAGTCTTGCAGTTTCCTCAATATTCATTATTATTTCTCCTACAGATAATTATCTTATCTAAAATTTTGAACTTCATATCTGTAATAAAAGTTTCAATAATAAAAAAAGCCATAATTTTTATTGAATTTGTGACAATTTAACCTAAAGAATTTTTATAGAGATACCGTATTATCATTAGAGGATTACTGGAAAGAGGTTATTGCCTCAAATCAGTCTTTTTATTTTACTTTATTCATCCCTGATACCCTCAACAGACAAGTTTATATTTGTTGTTGGGTTTAGGTTATTCATGCGTTCTAACAATCATATCAATCTATCTACTTTGCCCAGCCCTAATCATTCGTGACAGAAACTTGAATTTTTACACACACACTCACATCAATTAGTGTGGAAAATGATCCTTTTTTGTTTTAAATTCTCTTCAAAAATGTTTCATGGATGGGAGGTCAATGTGCAATGCAAGTTTATGCTAAATTGGTGACTAGTTTGTGCCCGCTTACTTTTTAAAAATTCAGACCTTTTTTTAGTGATCACAGTTCAAAGGTGGGAGAAGTAACTTATTGATTTCCTACTTTTAAATTGATCTCCCCCAACACTGCATATCTGGGTAGCTGTGATTCATAATATCCCTTGGAATGCTAGTTAATTAATTACTGTTTTTTGAGGTTCATATCCTCCATCTTACAATTCAAAAATCAACATTTCATATGTAACAACTTTATACTTATCTGCTCTCGGCTAATACATTTTCTTTTTAAGCATGATTTGAACATTGATCTAAGCTGTTAGTCCTTTTCTCAAACTGCTTTCATCATTATTATAACAACAGTAGAATGACCTGCTTATAAGAGAATTTCAATTCGCTCCACCAAAAATAATTCATACCTTAGTCCCTCAAATTTAAACTGATTGAGAACGATCTCTGAATATATGAAAATAATAAAACTTATATTTTCGATAGTTTTGAAAAGGGTTATTAACATACAAATAGTTTTTCAGATTATTGAACTCTTTCTCGTTTTGGCTGATCCATTCTTCAACCTAATTTACGCCTGAAGAAGGCCAAAGAATGGATCGGCCGAAATGTCGTGTTTACAGCACAAACAACAAGAAGGAATTCAATACTTTGAACAACTATTTGTAATTTCTTTTTATGTTTGTTATTTGAGAACTAGTAGTATTAAGAAGTTGTTGGAAATGACAGGGAATGTGTTTATGTTTTTATTTTAACTAGTAGTGGCAGGCATTTTTTAAAAACTAGTAGTGGCAGGCATTTTTTTAGAACTGGTGGTGGCAGGCATTTTTTTAGAACTCCTTATGGCAGGCCTTTTTTAGAAGTAGTAGTGGCAGGCATTTTTAGAAGTATTAGTGGCAGGCATTTTTTTAAGAACTCGTTGTGGCAGGCATCTTTTTAGAACAGTTCTTAAAAAATGTCTGCCACTACTAGTTCTAATAGCACTAGTAGTAGCAGGCATATTATTAAGAACCAGTAGTGGCAGGCATGTTTTTAAGAACCAGTAGTGGCAGGTATTTTTTTTAGAACTAGTAGTGGCAGGCCTTTTATTAAGAACTAGATGTGGCAGGCCTTTTTTTAAGAACTAGATGTGGCAGGCATTTCTTTAGAACTAGTAGTGGCAGGCATAAAAAGTACGGACCGGCCAATTTCACTAAACGTTGGAAGAGATTGGAGTGCCTGGTGGACATTTAAAAAACAGTAAAAAGGATCGCTAGTGTGTGTGTGTGTCCGTGAGTCCTATGAAAAACTAACCTTTAGTTTCTCAATTGTCACATGTGTAGACACCACTAGAGACTAGAGCTAAACTTGCTGCTGGGACGACGACAACAACAACAACTACGACGACGACGACGACGACGACAGCAGCAATAATCTATTTCAATCAGAACGTGCGTGCTGTGTGTGCGCGCTTCTACCTTGTTCGGACTGGACTATTCCCTCATCATCCTAGGATATTATTTATTTAATGCGTGCACCATACGAAGTATAGAGACCCTTCGTTCCTTTTTAAAATTTTGATTTAAAGTTTGATTCTTTAAAAAAAAAAGGAATTATGAAGAACAGCGAAGAAGCCCACAAAGTCACCGAACAAATATATCGGGTAAGTAAACAAATTGCAACTAAAATTAAGTTAAGAAAAGCAACATCCTATGTGCTTTATAATTTCTATAGTTAGTTTGTGTTTTTTGCAGTCATTTATTTCCTTAGCATTTATTTAAAAACCGTATGGCATACGAATCAGTAGAAAAAGGTTTGATAATTATTATTCGTGTTCATGAAGTCGTATTTTTACCCAGGTAAATGAGGTGACACAGCCATAAAATCGATATTGTTGATGTTTGTTTTCCCACTGGGGAAAAGTATTTTAGTTTTCACGTGTAGCGTTTTAGTAGTAGTACTAAGAGTTGAATGAAGTAATGTGGTTTTTATTAGTGAGTGTTTTGAGTTGTACGGTTAAGATGTTTACATGGGTACAACTTATTGTAATTAATTAACATTTAGGTACATTATTGGCTGCACAAAAACCCAAATATATTAATTAAATTTAGACCTTTTTGAACAGTACGGAATATTTTGGACCGAAATTACCACACTTTTGATCAAACAAATATACCTTTTATTTATTTTAAAATTCAGTGAGCCCCTGCTGTGAGCCGATTTAAAAAAATAATTAATAATAGTACCTGTGCCCTAAAAAAAATGACAGCATATGAAATTATTTTTGTTAATGTTAAATCCTTACCAAACCAAACCATTGAACCAACTATAAAAATTAAATGAATTATTACAAATGCGTACACAGTAATGTAATTAAAATTAGGTATATTATTGGCTTGAAAAAAACCCAAACAATACATATTAAATTTAGAACTTTTGAACTGTCCGGACTATTTTTGACCAAATTGACCACACTTTTAATCAAACATAAACATAAACAATAACAAAGTATACTTTTTTTTCTTTTCTTTTTTTGTACTTTATTGTAATCTTAATCTAACATTGTAACTCCTGTACCTTGAGCTGATTTAGAAATAAAAAATGAATTAATTATTATGTACCTGTGTCGTAAAAAATATGACCGCATATGAAATTAATTTTGTTAATGTTAAATCCTTACCAAACCCTATTGAACCAACTGTAATAATAATGAAAGGAAGTAGTACAAATAAACACCTCTGTAGTGGTCTGGTCAAGTGGTCCATGAACTTTAATCAGTATTATTATCAGCATTATTGATGTGTACTCCTGCATAATCCATTTCTCCTTTTTATGGGATGTTACAGACAAAATACAAATACGTATACGAAAGGACGTGGAGTGTTTAGATTTAGTTTAAGTTGTTCGAATCGATACGGACACCTGTTGTTGTTAGCATTCCGTCGGCGTCTCACTGAACTGACGTTTATATGGAAGATCAAATAGTAATACAGTTAAGTTGGTTTTAGTTATTTAAATCAAATGTTTATATCTAATTTTCCAAAAACAATCTCTTAAAAAGCGAAACA
>JBAKGL010333161.1:0-10204 GCA_037178445.1 Onykia robusta | reverse complement strand
TAGACACCATTTTAAAACGGTGTTTTTGTTTTTTTTCAAAAAAAGGCTTTTGCAGTCTCTATGGTAATTTTGAATCAATTATTTTAAATAATTTCTTTCAGATAATTTTAGATAAAAGATCGTTTCGTTTTTAGATAATTTTAGATATTTTCTCAAGATAAAAGACTCTCTGTGTTCGTGTTCCCATTTTGGGGACTAAAACCTTGAAACTGTGCATGAATACATCACTAGGCAACATTCAAAAACGTTTCATTTGTTTTCTCATAAAAGTGTTTTTGGAGTCTCAATGGATTACTTTTTTTTGATAATTTTAGATAAAATCTCGTTTCTTTTTAGTTTTAGATAATTTTGGATTTTTAAAATGTCTTTAGATATTGTTTATTCTTTCTAACGACACGTGGTTGTTGTCAAAAAGGTAGTATATTTAACATTACGTCCTCTTTTTGGTGCTACGTTCATTCATTCATGAGAGGTATGGATATCAGTCATAAGATTAATGAAACCTAAAAATACTTATAAAATCCAATACATAATAAAAAAATATAAATTCTCTGTCTGTATTTCGAGTTATAAAATATTTGTGTTGGCACTGGCGAGTTTTATTATAATTTAATTTAACCCTGTCAAGTATGGTACAAGGTCGTAATTTGAACACACGAGTGAAGTTTCAACTCGTAATAAATGATTTCCATTAAGACTGTATTGCCTTCAGTTCAACTGGCCTGTGTTCTAATTTACTATTACTAAAATACTGAAGTACTAGGTGCCTGCTCACAGGCTTAACAATGAATATGTTCAGCATATATCATTGATTCCCGATGTGAGCGCTATCACCCCTATGGGGTCACTGAAGGACTTGAGGTTGGTGCTGGAAGGCAAAGGGGTGGTAAGGAGGCGTGGGAAGACGGGAAGGGACACGCAAATACAAATCGACATTTAAGACACAACCTAGAACGTACAATTGAAGTTCAAATACTTTCGGGTTTTTTTATTTAAAGAATTCTATTAACTTATTTGAATAATTCAAATTAAAAACTTTTTATGAAAAATTAAATTTTAACCGACCTTACCCCCACTCCCCACACACACCGTAAGGTCGATTAAATATATGCTCTAATAGGGGGCGTGGGGGCACTGACAAATTGTATGCTCTAAAAGGGGCATGGGGAGCACTGATGAAATATATGCTCAAATAGAGGGCGTGGTGGGCCACTGATGAAATATATGCTCTAAAAGGGGCGTTGGGAGCACTAATGAGATATATGCTCTGAAAGGGGGCACTGATGAAATATATGCTCTAAAAGGGGGCGTGGGGGCACTGATGAAATATATGCTCTAAAAGGGGGCGTGAGGGGCACAGATGAAATATATGCTCTAAAAGGGGGCGGTAGTCTTAACAAATTTGGGAAACACTGATTTATATCAACGCTGATATCAATTTCTTTAAATGTTTCTGAGATTTCTGAATGTGTATTCTTTCCTAAAATATCCTCAAGTTAACGAGCATCACCAACAATATATTTTGGATATAAATTGCCCATGTCCACTAATTTCAATAATAGAATAAATCAAGATGATATTGTGGTAAATAATACTGTTTGTGTAGAAACAATAATAAATGTGGTGCCGAGAGAAATCAGGAACAATTAAGGGTATATTTAAAAGATAGAATTGATCTTTTTTCCAACGTTAAGGATCTGGTAGCTCAGTCGGTAGGAACAGCTGGTACGGCTAACCTGACATCCCTTAAGCAAAAGGGACGTGAGTTAGCTTAACCCCTAATTTCAGATCATAGCTGTTTGCTCATTGCCGTCGACTAACAGTAAGTGGCGATGGAGAGTAAATAAACTTAATATAAAAAGAAAATCTCTTTTTTATAAAAATACAAATGATTATTTATCTATATAGTCTACACTCCCCCGAGAGTTGACGGAAATGTCTGGCTTTGATAAGGCACTAAATCGGCACAGAACGGTGTTTGATTCTCAATTGTTTGGGGGAAAATAAGAAGTAGAAGATAAATAAAACAAAAGGTGGTGGGGTGGGGTAGGGTGATAGAAAGGGATGGTAAAGGAGAGAAGATTAAAGATATGTTTGTGGAAATAGCTGTTACCGCTTTATTTGATCGGAAGGGGTCACTGAGTACAGGGCTAAATTCGACAAATATTTGTCATGTAAGGTCACCCTGTCCATCGTTTCAGCCATGACAATCACAATGACCGTTATCGTCCAATTAACGGAGCTTTTGTGGAATTTGTTTTGACTCAACGCCCACTCATTCCCACTTCCCTCTCCCTCTCTCTCCACCTCTCTCTCTCTCACTCCCCACTCACAATCCCACACATTCTACACGGTCCTTCTTTCTCTTAGTCCTGCCTAGTTTAGATATCAATTGATCTAGACCAGCACCCCAAGCAGTAGCTAAGTACGCCCCAAGGCAACGTGTAGTAAAAGGATACGCATATGTATGAAATAGTGTGTACCTACAAATGTTTTTCGGACAATTGAACTCATTCTTATTGTTTGTGTTGTAAACACAACGTTTCGGCCGATCCATTCTTCGACCTTCTTCAGGTGTAAATTGCGAATAGGGTGGTGTTAAACAGAAGGTTGTCACGTTATAAAACAATAAGAAGGAGTACAATAGTCCGAAAAAACATTTGTATGTTCATGACCCTTCTCAAAACAATGAAAAATATATAGCGTGTACCAGTTAAACATGAAATTTTCCCATCCAGATTTCACAATTTACAAATCCACAATTCAAGACGTAGACAAAAACGATACGCCTGGTTGCATAAAGGGCTCGTTTTTCTTATTTTTTTTATAATTGACTATTTAATGTTGAGCTATTTATTGTTTCGTATTGTTTTTCTTTATTGACGTCTATTAAATAGGCTATTTTGGGCTTTAAATTTCTTTCTTTATGAATTTAGGGAAACTTTATTTAAAAATACATTTGGCACCTCCGCGTCTGCCCAAGGCTATTCCTCTGCCTGTTTTAAAAAAAAAAAAAACAATCAATCTATATGGATATAGGAGCAAAAGAGATTTACGATTGAAGAAAACCACTATGGATGCACAAAATGGACAAATACAAACACAGATAGGGAATATAGTTCATTGCAAGTGATCAAACATGAAATTTAATTTAATTTATTTCCATTTTATCATTTGTTGTATTCAGTAACACACTTTCATTCAATCTGCACAATTCATATCTAAAATTGAGTCAAAAAACATTTTAATGCACCTTGAAACATCTAGATTTTCCAGATATGTACGGTGGTGAGAAAGCATGGCAACCTGGGATGGGAATCACTACAGAGTATTATGGGATAGAAAATGTTCAGTGTGCCAATTTCATTTTCAAATTTACATCTAAAATTGAGTCAAAAAACATCTTGAAATATCTAGATTCTACCAATATATATATGTGTAAAATCTAGGAAATATATTACATATTATTAATAGATTAAATATGACTTTGATCTTCAATATTTAATTCATTAAAACAATTCTGCGCTAGTTTTACTGCTAAAAAGAGCTAAATTTTATAAATAGCCTAATACACTAAAAATGGTTGTATAAGTGAGAGAGCATTATATCCTCACTTCAGGTGAGCATATTCTTATCTAGTTAATTAATATAATAGTGTCTAATAAGTCAATTTCAACTCAGAATCAGGTTGGACGAACACAAAAAAGCCATAACCAAAGGAGAGATTGATACGTTTCGAATGGCTGACCATATCTGGAAGGAAAAAGACAGCCATTCTCTTCTCTGGAAGGAAATCCAGATTATCGACAGAGAGCGTTGCTGGAAACTGAGAAAATCAAAGAAGCAGCACACATCAACATGTCGCCTATATGCATTAGTCAGACAAGCGTAGAGTTCAGTCCGGTGTGGCTTTCACTCCTCAACAAGGAAAACATAGAAGAATCCAAGCCTACTAAGGTGAGCATTGAAAAAACACCCCGCATCATAACGTGATAACCTTTCTGTTCAATACCACCACATTCGTAATTTATGCCTGAAGAAGGCCGAAGAATGGATCGGCTGAAACGTTGTGTTTACAAGACAAACAACAAGAAGTTCACTAGTCAGAAAAACTATTATGTATGTTAATGACCTTTCTCAAAACTATAGAAAATATATGTTAATAGAAGTAGAGTTTACTGTCTCGTTTGAAAGTGAGTTCTAACGTGAGAGGGATCTTAATGTCATGAATCTGTTTCTTACACCATAATCACTTTTTATAAAATATCTATCGACCTTGGACTTTATCCACCCTGCTGCTCTGTGAAAAAAAAGATTACCTTTTGTGTGGTACTCTCATCCTTCTTTCTTTCTGGAATATCTTCAGCAGTAAAAAGATTATTGGCGGGTTCATCAATTACATCTGCCGTCTGATGTGATTTGTTGGGCTGGATAAGATCCTCCTCTGATACACTTTTCGTCTTCACCCGGGGACGACGTTTGTTGAATTTTTGTTTACATCCAGAATCAGACTTCAAATTACCTTGTTTGTTGCCGCGTAAATATGTAACTAACGACTGCAGATAAGTTTTTTCGGGACCTGAGGAAAATGGTGTCACTAGACGACGTGATATGCTATCAACCTAAAAAAGAGAATTCAACATATAAGTGAAATAAAAGCATGGTTCAAAATATGTGACAATTTTCTTTTCTTTAAATTTTGAAAGATTTTTCATAAACATCTTAGCTTTCATGTTAGCAAGAGCACAACATTTCTTTGAAACAATAACCACCACACATGCACACATTTATTTATTTTATATTTATTATAGAACTCGCTACAAGCCGGCAATCTGTTTCTGTCTTCTGTTCTTTATGTGTTCAACAATAGATATACAATTTTACGTACTCTGTTTTATTGATTTATTTACTAAAATATTGAGCACTTTATATTTTCAACAAATATATCGTTTTTAAAAACCACAATACATACATACATCTTTCATGAAAATTTGTGCACATTTTCTTTAATAGCTATTTTATAATTTTATTCTATATAACCACCTTCAGCATCAATGACTACTTGAATGTGGGACCGGAAGCGCTGACATGTTCAAATCAAATGACCCTTATTCATTTCTGACATCATCTTGACAAATGGTGGCCTTCAGTGAATCTTTGGTATTGTGGGGATGTTGATTGTTCTCCTTCTCAACAATACTCCACACACTTAAATCTGACGAATTAGGAGGCCAGTTTCTTCAGGGTTTTTGACCTTGTTGAGTAATCACTTTGAGCAGATCATCACATATGACTTGTATTGGATGTCCGTGTGAACCACAGCTCTGATAGTGCCCTCTGGAGGTCTCTGAAAATGGCTCTCACTGAGTTTCTGGGGTTATCATCGATAATGTTCTGGACCTGTTGTGCAAACTCTGGTGTTCTGATAGTGTTTGAACATTGAGGATGCCTTTTCCGCTTAGCAAGAAAATTCCAACTCCTTCCGAACTTTATGAACAAATGGTCTGGCGATATTCAAAAAGTTTACAATTTCTAAATAATCATTTTGCACTTAAGGCAACAATAACAGCATGTCTGTTCATTTCCTGAGTTAGATTATAATCTGCCATGATGTATCTGAAAATAATAAAGGCATATGCATTAATTTGAAGGAAGCAATAACTTGGTAGTGATGTGTCCTCAAATATCCTATGCACCCTGTATGTATATATATTTGATAAAATCCACAGATGTAATACATACTGAGCTGGCTCAGTGCATAAGCAAACTAAAAGTCTGCATAGAGCCCTGTGGCCACCTGAGAGCCCCGAGCCTGAGTGTTTTGGGGACATCCCCATATCAAATGCTACTTAGAGCTCAATAAAGGCCAGCCCTGAATATATATTTTGAATCACGGAACATTCATATCAAAACAATTAATCCTCAAATACATTTGATAGCAGTACACAATCATAGCTAGATCTGTTTGACCTGGCAACGAGAATTCAAAACTCTTATGGTGTGATGCACAGTAAAGCATATAACATCCTCCTTCGGATATCTGAGACTACCAACAACAAAAAATAGATTATGCAAAACTTCTATGTTTTTTTTTTCAAAACTTTCGACTGCAATAAGTTAAAAAAACACTTTTAAAATAACAATCTCAGAGATCCGAAAAAACACGTTCTCATCACATCAGCTACGCCAGTCCAGAATCTATGAAATGCCAGCTATTATTTATTGTTTTGCTATGAATTTGCTGGTGATTAACTCACCAGATGCCATATATTTCATATCTTAAGCTTAGCTTAGTCTGACACAAAGCCAGAGTAAGGAATGCATTCAGTGAGAACTAAACCCACTTCTCTAGTTCTGTCTGAAAAACTTGCTATCCAAACAAATGAAGTCAATCTTGACTAATTCTGGGTCACTGAGAATGCAAATGATGTTTAAAATGTTTGATTTTTCAAGTTAGGGTACTGTGTCACTATGAGTGCTACGAGTACCTACATGCGCATCTGTGTGACAAACTAGCCAAAAAGCGTAGAGTAGATATCAATTAGGGTGACCTAATATCGAGTGAAAACCCAGAACACACGAAAAAAAAAGTTTTACAATTCATGATTGAAAATCTGCTATATATATATATAAATAGTACATAAAATGTAAAAACTTATATATACTGAAAACAATAGCCAGTCAACAATTTTAATTGTCATATTTGAAGTCAGCGCATCAAAATGCATCATAAATAGCACATTTCATCTCGGAAGCAAACAATCTTTGAAAAATTATTTTCCATGCCATCTATATAAAATTTGATGGGTTTATGAAACTTTTATCTCAGATAAGAAGCTTAAAATGCTTGAAAATATGTTGAAGAAATGTCAGGTGAATATGGAGGATACTGCAAGACTTCATATCACAATTCTCCATGCTTAGACGCAGTCAGCTGAGTGTTATGGAGTCTGCACCATTATGGAGCATTTCATACACATCCCAATTTTCCAGGGATGATGTGATATGGTCACTGTTGAAGTCCTAAAGGCTCCAGAAAGTGCTCAAGCAGTTGTTCGTGGGTTGTTTCTCTTTCATCATTAACAACAGGTTAGGGACTCCCTCAAAGTTTATATTTGATAGCAAAAACAGAATATCTACTTGATTTTGTTGATATTTTTACACTTCATGTTCAGAATTGTATAACTTGAAAAGACTTCTGTTAACTATAAATGAAAATAAAATATCATGTGATACAGTGGAACAAAACAGAACAAAAAATGCTGAAAGGAATATAAGCAGAAAAGTGTTAATTAACTATAAGTATTAATTTGAATTAGACTAATGCGACTATAGTATTATAAAATTAATTACTATAAAGTTCAAAATAATCGTGCCGGGTGGTGTCAGGTATGTTAGTTTGTGACCAGGGAGCATTTTGATGCCACCATCAAAACGTCTCCAATCTTTCACATTCTAAACCTTGTGTTTTTTGACATTTTGAAAGGAAAAGACATTTTTTGTAGTACACCAAACTGGTAAATGGCTTCTTCATTGCTACATGACCTTTTAACCCAGTCTCTTGTAGCCATTAACTTGCAATACGAGATGAAATGGGAGATTCCTTGCAACCGCACATCTCATGCAGGATTTTGGAAGCTGTTTTGAAGTGGTCAATCATTGAGATAATTTTCATCTTCTCATCAAAATGCTCATTAGTCTTCTTTGGCTGACCCCACCACTTTACATTCTACACTGGTCTCACAATGCTTATCAATAATTATGCAGACAGTGTGATCGATCAATCCCAGCATATGAGCAATGTCCAAAACGATTGACAAGATTCAGCCCTTTTGACAATATCCAATTGGGCATTTTCACCCAAACTTACAAAGATAACGTCCAATAGTATTGGCAACACCTGGCAAATAGTTATTCACAAATTGCAATTATAGGTTTGGCAAAATGACTGCAGGCTTCATATGACAGCTTAGCCAAATATGATGTCTGCACAATTCAGTTTCATTGCATGATAACAAATGTAACAAATGAAACGCAGACAGCACCACATTACTTTTACACTCCAAGCAAAAGAACAAAACATCCATAAAAAATCTTTATTAATGTGCTCGAATTACAAAAGCATGAATTTTCCTAGGCTGGACATAACTTTTGGATGATATTGTATGAGGATAAGTCAAAAGGTATTAATGCAAAAGCATAGAAACCTTTTTTAAACAAAAGTATTGATATGTGATTCTATGATATCTCAACATATTCTTCATCTAGGTCTATACATTCCTGGTAGCAGGGTTTCCATCTCCCTGTACCCCCTTACTCCCTCTTCAATTTACACTATGTCCAAATGGTAGTTTTGGCATCAAGGGATTCAAATCGAGTTCCTTTTAAACGGTTTTGTGTTTTGGGAACAAAAGAAGTCTGAAGGGACAAGATCAGGGCTTTAGGGGGGATGGTGTAAGGTTTCACAAACAGATTTTCATAGAACAGTCCTTGCTACCCTCAAAGATTGAGCTGGTGCATTGTCATGATGGAAAAGAATTCCTCTGCTCAACTTACCATTCTCTCTCCAATGCAGTTTTCAATTTTCTTTAAAATTCTTCAAAAAAGCCTCCGTGATTGTCCAGTTTCCTTTGATAAAATCAATCAAGATTATCCCTTGGAATTCTAAAAAAAACAGCCACCCTCCTCTTTAAGGTTTTCCCAACCTTCCTTAAAATGCTTGATCCCCATAAACCTGTTGTAAAGCTTCAAGGATTTGGAAAGATTTACACATGATTTTTGTTAAAGTTTCTTTTCAGATATCCTTTTTATGAACACACCCTAATGAGACAAAGACAAGGGTATTAATGAGAGAACTTGTCTGCAGCCAGGGATATGTTTAAACACATTTTGTTTGGAATATATTCATCCATGTATAAACTGAAACACTAGTAACAATACTTTTTTTAATTACTTACCCTTGTATGTGTGTGAGAGAGAAGATGCTATTTTGAATAATCCATAAAATAATGACCCTGTTTCATATTAAAATTTCAAATAAAAACTCATTTTTTTCACATTAATTTTTCTTAAATTACCTGTATGTATGACTCCTAAGGCTACGATGTTGCTTTTTTGCATGAAGTTCCAAATATTGTCCCTTACCAGTCATTCACCAGTTTTAATTAACCTTTAATTTTTCAGATGCTATCATCAAAAATGACAGTCCAAAGTTTTACCTTGGAACGTTCTAGATATACACATACAAAAAGACAGTTTCAATGCATTATCTCATAACAAGGAATGGTAAGGAATCAATGCAATTATTATGGACAGACATTATACAGCTAATTATTTCTAATACAATGCAAAAATTGGTGAGTGACTGTGTATGTCTGTCTGAGGATGACGGCCAAACTGAAATTCCCAGCTGTCTGATTTTTTGTATGGATTTTTACTTAACCCCAAGATAAATGGTAGGCTATTTTGTTTTTTTGAAAATTCAAGAATTTTATGTAAATGAATTTGAAATTATGTGTAAACACTATGTGAATTGAATGCAAATTCAAAGAAATTTATCATTTTAGCTGAACTAAGTAATTATTTTGATGAAATTCTATTTTTATTCGCGGTGGTGATGTGTTAAAAGTCAAAAGTCAGTTCTGTCTAATAGCAACTTATTCAATGTTATTTGATCCCAAACTTTTGGAGAAATTTTTAGTTCCATCCTTATTTAAAAATAAAAGGTGTCTCTGATTTAATATTTATTATAATCAAAACAAGGGTAATAATAATAATAGTTTGGCAGCGGTAAACAAAGAAATTAAGGCCTTAGGGTTTATCATAGACTTTTTAACACTCTTTTAAAATGTATAGCAAAAATGTGAATATCTTCTTTGAAGTTGGAATTTTGGTTATAATTAAAAGAATAAAAAATAAATTTAGTTGTAAAAAATGTTTACTAAATGACCGCTGACGTAGCTGCTGCTGATAATGTCTAGTCCTCTTACTGATGGTGAATTCAAAGAATAATAGCAGATGACAATTTCAACATTTTTTCCCTTTTTAAATTCAAAATGACTGAAGGTTGTGTACAGTTACCAGATAAAAAGAAATACTGTACCTAAATGTAGTTGGCCTGCTGCACCTACACCTATTGAAAGTAACAAGAAATGTTTTATCTGAACTGGAAATTACATTCAGGAAGTTGAAACCCTAACCTACC
>JBAKGL010333160.1:0-14727 GCA_037178445.1 Onykia robusta | reverse complement strand
ACGGTGATCGGAATGCCAGAGGTGTCTCCCTACTAGTGAAGCGATCCCTGCAAGCGAGAGTGGACGTTGTCTACACCTGAGAGGCAGGGAGATTGGTTGTGGCCGATGTTGCTCTGTAACCGATACTGTGAAGATGTGTATAAACTCTAAACGAAACTCTGACATAGGTGAACCTTTCCAGAGCAGAGGTTTCTGAGCAGACAGAGGGATGCATTCTTAACTTCCCGCATCCCCACGGGGGACGGGTATCAGGAGACGAAACACGGACAGAAGGACTTTATAGTGGCCGAGAACAGTTGCTTCACCACGAGGAGGTGGGGAGCCGTCTGATGATATGGTTGGGGAGATTCTCCTTGACCTGACAGGAGTAGGACAAGGAAGGCTATTCTGGCGGGGGTGCTAGGAGATAAGGCCCGTACATGGCTAAGGATCTGCTCATCCCGAGGGAGACTACCCCCACCCTCTCCGGTACAACACTGGGATTCTATGACAAATAGGATTGTGCCTCGACATGCTACACTCCCTTGTTCGGACATACCTAAACAGGAATACGATCATGGAGTGATGAAGAGGGTGCAGAACTCCTAAAGAAACTGAGTTAAGGGGGAAAATTGCCATTTGCGACCGATAAGGCCATCCACAAGCTTCTCGTAGCCCGCCACCCAAATCATACGGAAGAAGCCATCAGATGGCTCCCCATCTCCTTGTTGTGGCATTTGGGAAAGGGCACGGATTACGTCTAAGGGGGAGTTGGTTGTGCTAGCATATGCGCGGTAGTCACACCAATGCGTTCAATGATGCCAGGATAGCTTCACTAAACCGGAATACGATCATGGAGTGTTGAAGAGGGTGCAGAACTCCTACAGAACCGAGTTAAGGGGGGGGATGCCATTTGCGACCGATAAGGCCACCCATAATCTCCATCAAGAAGAGCCTGGAGGGCGAAATGGCTCTAAGTATCAGGGGAATCGAAGATGATGAAGACGTGGTAAGGGTCTACATCTAAGGACACGGATGGCCCGGGCCCGTCCGCCTTTGAGGAGACTGAACAGACCCAGGCTGATGTTGCTCTGTAACCGATATTGTGAAGATGTGAATAAACTCTAAACAAAACTCTCCTGGCATAGGTGAACATTTCCAGAGCAGGGGTTTCTGAGCAGACCTGCACGGACCAGACGAAGCAACATGGCTACCTGGGACGTCTTAAGGAAGATCTTTTTTTTGTTCTTTTTTATCGGCAGATCATATCAATTTGGTTATTTAATGCCGAAAAGGAAGGCTATTCAAGGGGGGGGGCTAAGAGATAAGGCCCGTACAAGGCTAAGGAGCTGATCACCCCGACAGAGACTACCCCCACCCTATCGGGTACAACATTGGGTTTCTATGTCAAATAGGATTGTGCCTTGACACGGTAGAGTCCCTTGTTCGGACGTACCTCCACCCGGGTAGGAATAGGGACCATGGCGACAGGTGACGTATTCAAAAAAAGATATTATAACCATATCAAATGAATTAAACAACAGAAATACAGGTTCGACACTTGCATGTCCAAATATAGATGGGACATGAAAAATAAACAAATCGGAACCTATTTTAAAAGAGGAGATCATAAAAAAAATCCCATGAATACATGGCAGGGAACAAATTTTGTTACCCATGCATGAACGAGAAACTTGCAATCGTTTAGAATCAGGTGGAAAACTTACTTTTTCATGAAAAACCAAAATGAAGAAGAAAAGATAAACTTCAGGTTCAAAACACACAAAAGCCCACCGGCCAACAAACTACTAGAGAAATTTGAAGACGACTTACTGGATATGGTAAATAGAATTAGAATTAGCTGATATCCAGACGACTTCCAAAATAAGATTAAAAATACAACAGACTAACGCGATATTAGTACAAGCAGACAAATTTAGAAACATATACAAGATCAAAGCTAACATATACAAAAACCTACTCAAGAATAATATCACAACCACATACAAATTGGATAGCCAAAACACTGAGGTAACCATAAATGATGAGGCCCACAATCTAAAAATCACCGACACGGTTGGATCCATAAATACCAAAGAAGCATACATCCTGCTGAATGACCACAAGATAGATTTCCTCAGTAAAGTACAAACTAGACTCATCAACCCAACCAAAACAGAAGTAGGAAAAATAGCAAAAAGAATACTAGAGGTAATAAATTTAAAAATAAGAAGAACCTTGAAATACAACCAATGGATTAGCTCGCTAGATACCATTAAATGGTTTCAGAACATTAAAAAAAGAAAAGAATGCAACCTACATCCAATTCGATATAAAAGATTTCTACCCATCAATTACTGAAAAATCATTAGATGAGGCATTAATATTTGCTAGTGAATACTCGAAAATAACTGAACTAGATAAAACCATTATTAAACACTGTAGAAGAACAATTTTAAAAGCGATGATAAAATATGGGTAAAAAAAAGACCAAGGGGAACACCCCTTCGACATCCCCATGGGATCGTATGACTCACAGATATCTGACCTCATCGGATCATACATATTTTCGGAAGATTCCTGGACCAAACAGATGTTGGACTATATAGAGATGACGGTAGTAAGAAACAGCAATGGCCCAAAATTCAATAGAATCTAAAAACAAATAACCAAAGCACTAAAAAGCCCGGGATTCAAAGTGGATATAAGCGCCAACCTCAAAGTGGTAGACTTCCTAGACCTCACATTCAACCTAGATAATAACGGTTCCATTTGACAGGAACACATCTGTAAAAGAATTATCAAAGTATAAAGACCTTGAAACTGAGATCACAAAAATGTGGCAACTCAAAACTAACTATACCTGTAGTTATTGGAGCCCTTGGGGGTCATCAAAAAGAGAGTTCACAAATACTTAGATACAATACCAGGAAACCCAAACATTCGAAATGCAGAAAATAGTTCTGACAGGCACCGCTCATATACTATGTAAAGCACTATCCATGTGAAGAGGTGGGAAAGGGAAGAGTGAAGGCGGAGGTAAGAAAAAGGTGAAAAAAAGGGAGGGGGGATTTAACTGACGGATTTTACAATCATTTTTTTTTTTTTTTTTTTACAGACTATGTACTGTTTTTGTTGTGTGCGTTGATCAGTGTAACGCTATGTTGTGATGGGTTTTGTATGTGGAACGTGATAGTTTTGATAACCATGATTTGACAGTGCTTGTCATGACATGGTTGCCTGCCCTTGGTTTCTGGATGAAACCCGATTGGCAATGAATGAGAGCAGCAGCAGCAAAGAACACGGGTCGTGCTGGATGATCGATTGGTTTTATGGCATATCAACGTTGGTGGTCATTTAAGGCCGAAAAAGATTTTTCTTCTTTTCCAAAATGGGAATATAATTCTGTTTTCACAAACGGGAAAGATTCTTCAGTTTCCATAATCATACGGAAGACGTCGTCTTTAGAAGTCAATTTGGGGAGATTATTCTGTTTTTACAGATCAAATTTGGACATTTCAAGTACGGATATCGTTTCCATGCTGGATGAACCTCTACAAATATCGAGCGATTTGCTCATCAGATTATAGAAGTTCGGGCGTTGGCGGGCGGGAGGGCAGGGCAGCACACACACAGACACGTGAAGGGCACATCTGACTGTTGGTCTATTCAGTCTATTCAGATCTGAAACATCCGACCCTGAAGCATGCACCGTATATTTGCGCATGGCAAACCATCCACTTTACACTTGTTGGTGTCACAAGGGTTCTTCACTTTTACAGCTGCACATGATAATCTCCAAAATATAGTCGGGGGGGGGGGGCTTAACCGACATATTTTACAGACTATATACTTTTTTGTTGGGTGCGTTGATCATTGTAACGCTATGCTGTGATTTGTATGTGGAACGTGATAGTTCGATAACAATGTTTTGACAGTGCTTGTCATAACATTGTTGCCTGCCTTTGGTTTCTGGCTGAAATCCAGTTGGCAATGATCACGGGCCGTGCTGGATGAACCCGTACAAATACTGAGCCTCTTGCTCAATAGATTGTAGAAGAAGTTCGGGCGGAAGGGCGCGGGGGCAAGCACACAGACACGTGAAGGGCTCATCTGACTAATGGTCTATTCAGGTCTGAAACGTGCACAGTACATTTGCGCATGGCAAACCATCCACTTTACACTTCTTGGTGTTACAAGGGTTCTTCACTTTTACAGCCTCACCTGATTATCTCCAAAATGTAGACAGGGTGGGAAGACAGATCCCCCCCCCCCCATCTTCCACTTAGATTGGTTCGGCTCAGTGAACAGGTTTCACCCCCATCCAATTACCCCCGGGTTCAATACTGACAGCAGATTTACATTGAGATGTTGCCAGAGGATTGCTTGAAAGTGGACCCTCTTAAGATTCTCAATAAATACTTCCTTTATTTGGTGGTGGAGCAGCTTAGGTTTGGAGCTGATGTTAATCATTTCTCATTCATTGTTCCGCTAGAGACAAGTAGCTTCGTGTAGGACAAGATCTCCTTTCTGTCATACCAGGCTGAGATGAAGGGAGTGGCTTGGTCGAGGGCTTCCTGGAACGGTGCATCCACGTTGCCAACGGACGATTAGTTCATACTGAACCCTTTCAGGACGTCGTATCCCGAAATACCTTTTACCAATCAAAGCTTTGTGACAATTTGTGCATCCTTTGCCAGTGTCACCTTAATGTCCAATATCGCTTGTTCCTTGCAAGGAGATATCATCAGGCAGGACTGGATGTACCCCTCACCCTGCAGAAGGAGGTCAGCACATCCTGTGTCATCAGAAAGCACAGACATTTGATGAGCTTCACCAGATCACCCTAGGACGTGTTGGACAATGGGTGGTGTCAGCTTCTTTCTAAATCATATTGGCCCCTTTCTTGCACCCTGATCCCGATGGGGGACATGGGTCCTCCACTGTCATCACCAACTTGTATTTGCTTCCTAGGTGGAAAAGGCCGGTCTTGTCTTGAAATATCCGATGCTATTATGCGAAGAATGGATCCTGGTTTTCCATGAATGCTAAACATCTTCGAAGCCTGTAGCATTGTAGATAAAATGTATATCATTTAGTAATCATGGTGTACACTTACGGTACATATTACTGGCAGTCGATACCAAAATATTAGAATTGAATTTTTTAAATCATTCGAAAAAATAATTGGTGCTTTGGTCTGCCGAAGTAGCGTGTTGGTTGATTTCTTTTTACTGATGGGTTAACACCCCACGACACGGCTCATGGGGCGAATGGTGTCAGCGCTTGACCCTTGCAGTTTGGACCGTTTCACTACAAACACTTGTTCAAGAACAAATCAGCCTTTCAAAGAAAAAAAAAAAAAAAAAGAAAAAATATTCTTGTTGGATGGTGTCGGTGTGAATTTTAATCCTTTTGTCAGTATGCATTCTTCTGTGGTTAAAAGTTCTCTGGAAGATACGTTGATGATTTTGATATCAGTCTTTTTTGTCGTTATCGGTCCTCGGATATTTGCTAATATTTTCTGCGTTTGAATTTCTGCCCTCGGTCAAAAAAAACAAAAAAAAACGGTTGGATTCGAAAGGGTGTGGGTGTTTCCTTGTTTTGGGAGATGGAATTCATCTTGCTCAAGAGTTTGATTATGAGGAGATTTTTGCTGTCTCTGTCTTCGAGTGATATTAAAGCAGATTTGGAGTCAGAGAAGATGAGGAATTTGTTGAATTGGCAATTTGAAATGATTTCTAGAGCTAGGTCTATAGCTAAGACTTCTGCGCTAAAAATCAAGGAGTTATCTGGTAGGCGTTTCATATGTTTGATTTTGTTTAATATGGCTGTGCAGCCGACTTTCTTTCCCTTTTTAGAACCATCTGTGTATGTGTAGTAGTGATTTGGGTATGTGTTTTTAATAATTTGAAATTCTTCCTGATAGATTAATGGATTTGTTTTTCCTTTCTGGAACTTGGTAAGTTCTATTACAATTTTTGGTTGATTTAATAGCCATGGTGGTGTTTTGGAGATGATGGTCTTGTGTATATGTAGAAAGTTTAGTTGGTTTTTGGGATCCCCGATCACAACTGTTGTTCAACATGGTGATGGACGAAGTCCTCTCGAACATTAGACCGGATGTGGGTTACCAGGTTGGCACGGCTAAGGTGGGTTCGCTCGCCTACGCAGGCGACCTGTCCATGTTCGCCTAAACGGTTCAGGGGATGAGGTCCAAGTTCGAGGTGATCTCTGAGGCCCTCCAACAGTCTGGACTCAAGCTCAACATCCGAAAGTGCCGGGCCGTCACGATAAGGGCAGACAAGAAGAAGAAGGTGGTGCTCACCCCTGGAGGTGGACGGCGAGAAGATCAAGCCCCTCGACATCGATGACACCGTGGAGTACCTCGGACTACAGTTCAACTGGAAGGGTGTGGTCACCTCATCCCATGCGGAGGCGGCCCACAAAATGTTGAACGAGGTCCACTTCACTCCGTTGAAATCACACCGGCGAGTGGAAATCGTAAAGCAGTATTTGATTCCAAAATAACTCAACTCCCTCGTCCTCAGATAGGACCTTGAGGGCGATCGACGTGTGTGTACGGAAAAATCTGCAACTCCCTAAAGTTACTCCCATCGCGTCTGTTAAGGACAGAGGACTGGGCATTCCCTGTACATGGGTACACTGATGAAACAGACGCGGTACGGGAAGTTGCTTTCTGCCCCTGTGGAAAGCCTAGTAGGCCAGGCTCTGCGCTCCCGCGCATTCAAACCGGTTCTCGCCCGCGTGAACCTTCCAGTGAAGATGTGTTCAACAGTGGTGGGGAACAAGAGGGAACTGAAGGGAGAGCTATGCGCGTGGCTGCTCGACACAGTGGACGGGGCGGACCTTATGCAAAGCCGTGGACGAGCTGGTGGGCTTGTCCACGGCTTTACATCGCTGGCTGAACAATCCCAGGGGATTGCTCCCAAGACCAAACATCTTTTGCAGTCTGGAGAGGGTCTGGAAGGGTAAGGTGACGAAATACGGTACAAAGGATTTTGTCGCGGTGGTGAAGCGACAATTCTCTGCACCTGGGATGCCCATAGAGAGAATCCAGCATGTCCCGGTGATAATCACCTTCCGTGGAATCCATGATGATCGGACCGAGAAGGAGCTGAGGAAACTCGGTATCGGTGTGCCCAGCATATCAGAACTCTGCGGGAAAACTATCTAGGGATCCCTCGGTAGCTACTACCTCTACATGATAGGTGCGAAGGGATAGGCCAGCACTTACAATCGTGGGGTCCCCTGCGCAGAGGACAAAATTCAACCGGAACGTATCCAAAAGGACGAAAGTGCCAGGAAGCACCCATGAGCCGTGGAGACGAAGCACTATGCCGAGCCTTTACTCCTTCGATGGGGGTATAGTAAACAGTCTCTAATCCAACCAGCCAGCTATCTGCTCGGAATTAGCTCCCACCTGCCAATTATATAAGAAAACAAAATAAAAAGAGAAGAAAAGCTGGCCGGCGGTGCGGGAACCAGTCCCAGTCCCGCACTGGCGTCCAGGGGGGATCTCATTGGAAGTAGGGACCAGACACATGGAATCCACTAGGGAGACCTCTTAGGGCAGGTGGACATAAGCACCCCCCCCCCCCATCCCTCACTCGTTTATTTATTAATATGTAAGGCCCGTACAAGGCGGAGTATCTGATCAACCTGGCGGAGGTCAACGCTTTCCGTAGAGGTTTATACCAGATTTCTCATGCAAGTTTATGCCTGCCTCGACAGGGTAAAGTCCCATGTTCGGACGAACCCACAATGTCTTGGGCCCCTGCCCGAGATTCACACCCGGTTGGGAATAGGGACCATGGCGGCGCTAGTTGCGGCGTCCCCATGGTTAATAGGTGCACAAACTTCTATAAGATGCGCTCCGGGCTGTCCCAGTATATGCGAGGTAGTCACACCCGTGCATACAACGATGCCGGGATAGACTCACTCAATTTGGACACAGATACCCGATCATGGAGCAGAGAAGAAGACGAGGTACTTCTATGGAACTACAAGGAAATAAAGAGGAGAAACCCTTTCGCGGCCGATAAGGCCATCCATAAGCTTCTCGCAGTCCGCCATCCGAACCGTACGGTAGAGTCCATCAGAATCCGTCTGAAGAAAAGCCTGAAGGTCAGGTAGCTTCATGTGTCATCGGGCTCGTCGATGATGATGATGAAGTCGGGGCTGTCCTCCGGACCAAAGGCTACCGCTACGGCCACCGTTATTAAAACAGAACCGGGGTCGTCCGCCGCTACAGAGACATCCGAGTCCCCTGAGGAGTCCATATATACCAAATAGTTTATTTTGAGAGACGAAACATTTTACCCTTGTCTATGATCTGAGGTTTTAATCCTTAAAATAATTGATGCAACAGTGCTTTACTCTTATTGACTCTTTATTTCCTTTCTATTTGTGTTGAAAGTAGCAGAGGACTTTAAAATGGATGCATAAAAGGCACAAATTGTTACTTAGAAATTCACTAGAATGCAGGAAATTAAGTGGTTGAAACTCAGAAACTCCTGGGGGACAACCCCCCCTCCACCCCACTTATTTTCGGTTCTCCAGGCATGAGGCCACTGGCAAGTTGTCCCTTATTTATCCATATTGAAGGTGGTAAAAGTACCCACGAATATAAAAACAATCTCTTATTCAAGTGATCAACTAACTGCGCCTGGAAGCAGACGTAGCAGCGCTACAGGAGACGCATGCTGTTTGCACCGCCGATGAGCAGGTGCTAGCAGGAGACTTTGTCGTCTTCTTAGCATACGGTGATCGGAATGCCAGAGGTGTCTCCCTACTAGTGAAGCGATCCCTGCAAGCGAGAGTGGACGTTGTCTACACCAGAGTGGCGGGGAGATTGGTCGTGGCCGATGTTGCTCTGTAACCGATACTGTGAAGATGTGAATAAACTCTAAACAAAACTTTTCTGGCATAGGTGAACATTTCCAGAGCAGAGGTTTCCGAGCAGACCTGCACAGACCAGACGACGCAACATGGCTACCTGGGACGTCTTAAGGAAGATTTTTTTTTGGTCTTTTTTACTGGCATATCAACCTTTGTTTGGTTATTTGTAACAGACTCGTGCGAACTCGCGTCTCTGACCGACTGTCCTAGGATTTCTCGCCCGGTCTCACATTTCTATTTTCCCAGTCAAGCTTCCAGGATGCCGCCTCCAACGGATACCCCCAAGCAGCCAGCCCCGGAAGATAGCCCTTGCTCCATTTTCGGGATAGACGAAGATGTCATCTACCCGCAGACTCAGTCATCGCCAACCGCAGCCAGCAGCAATCCACCGCAGCATACCGCTGTAGACGATGCCAGATGAACCCCCACAGCTCACCCAGACATACAGCCAGAGACTTACTGGCACAACCCCTACCCCCGTGCCGCTAAAAGAAATCACGAATACAAAAGCTATTGAATATGAAGATTTCTGCAAGGGGACGGAGTATTTTGCTGCTCCACAAGACCTCAAAAGATTAGGTCCCAAAATCATATACTTAATAACGTTGGAAAGAGACGACGACAGGACACGTCTCACCAACGCCAGCAGATACCAAATTCTGAGCATCCTGGCAGACCAGAACATCAAGCCTGAGTTCCTGCTCAAACGCAGCTACTCCACATGGGAAAGTAGTCCTCAGAACCGAGGAGGGTTAGGGTTACCTTAAACAGCGCCGACATGAGGCAAGGCCGCCTCGTCGGCCAGATCGAGTACCAGGGCCTGAAAAGAACCAGGCTGGTAATCCACACAGCCCCAGCACTAATCGACCTGGATAGAGGAGGAGCAATTTGCTCCAAGTTCCGACACAGCGGATTACGAAGACAAAATGTCCCAAATGGAAATTACGCGGTGACCATATCAATGGACAAAAAGCAGAGCAACAGCATCCCGGAATCGGTCACCTTCGATCTACATCGTCGTGGGAGGCAAACGCCCAACCTGTTGGACTTGCAAACAGGTCGGACACGTTGCCTCTGCGTGCACAGCCAGGATGGAACCCCCAAAATTAACAAAGGTGACACCAGCACCAGTCCCGGAGCCAGACACTCCAACCCAAGCATGGGTTGGAGCACGGTGGTAAGGAAAGGCAAGCCCCGCCCGCCTCCTCTGATAAAAAGCCCAGTCGCACCGGCACCCAAAGGAGCTCACCAAGCGAGGAAGCCACTTCCTCAAGCTCCGGCATGAAATATCTTTCCAGCTAGGAAAGATACGACAGTCGAAAAAGGTCTATAGCATGGAAAGACCCCCCCCCCCCCAGCAGTGGACATTAGGGGGGCATCGCTGTTGTGTTGGTCTTGAATGGTGCGTGTATGTGCAGGGGGGGGGGTGTCTCCCTACTAGTGAAGCGATCCCTGCAAGCGAGAGTGGACGTTGTCTACACCTGAGCGGCAGGTTGCTCAGTAACCGAAACTGTGATAATGAGAATAAACTCTAAACTAAACTTTCCTGGGGCTGTGGTTTGAAGGGAGGAGGTAATGGACATTAGGGGGGCATCGCTTTGAGGAGACCGAACAGACCCAGGCCGATGCTGCTCAGTAACCAAAACTGTGATAATGAGAATAAACTCTAAACTAAACTTTCCAGGGGCTGTGGTTTGAAGGGAGGGGTAATGGACATTGGGGGGCATCGCTGTTGTGTTGGTGTGTGTATGTGGGGGGGGGGGGTCTCCCTACTCGTGAAGCAATCCCTGCAAGCGAGAGTGGACGTTGTCTCCACCAGAGCGGCGGGGAGATTGGTTGTGGCCGATGTTGCTTTGTAACCGATACTGTGAAGATGTGAATAAACTCTAAACAAAACTCTCCTGGCATAGGTGAACTTTTCCAGAGCAGAGGTTTACGAGCAGACCTGCACAGACCAGACGACGCAACATGGCTACCTGGGACGTCTTAAGGAAGATCTTTTTTTTGTTCTTTTTTACCGGCATATCAACCTTTGTTTGGTTATTTAATGCCAAAAAAGGTGATTTGAAGTAAGTTCTTCGACTGAAGCAAAGTTCACCGATTTGAAGCAAAGTTCACCGATTATAATTTAAACCTCCTCAATAAGATCGAATCACTCATCACTCGAATGAGGTGAAAAGCATCATCGCCCCCTAAATAAAATACCCAATACCGATAAACAGAATTATGGGTTCAACACCAGGATACACCAACCCAAAAATAAATGAAATGAGTGAGTTCGATTCTAACCTGGTCAATATCATTAAAATATAGAATATAAAAGTGAAATGCAATTTCCTAAATACAATTTAAAACGACCTACAATCTATCGCCAAAAATATACACTAAGGCGGATAAATCAAGCAACTTATATTCTTATTGTTCGGGCTAAACAAATATAAGAACTTGCTACACAAGGAAGTCACTAAATTCTATAAACGGGCAGACCCTAGTATTGAAAAGGTCAGAAACGATGAAGCACGTGAAGGGTTAGGCCTGCACTCACAATCGAGGGTTCCCCTGCGCAGAGGACAATATTCGACCGGGACACATTCAAAATGACATAAGTGCCAGGAACGCACCCATGAGCCGTGGAGCCTATACGTCTTCGATGGGTTGGGGGGGGGGGTATAATAAACAGTTCTCTTATTCCACCAGCCGACTATCGGTTCCTCTGTTCGGAATTAGTTCCCACCTGCCAATTATATAAGAAAACAAAATAAAAAGAGAAGAATTGCTGTCCGGCGGTGCAGGAACCAGTCCCAGTTCCGCACCGGCGTCCAGGAGGATCTCGTTGAGAGTAGGGACCCGAAACATGGAATCCACAAGGGAGACTTATAGGGCAGGTGGACATAAGCACCCCTCCATCCCTCATTCGTTTATTTTTCGCCTCCTGGCACACCATGGAAAGAAAAGGGAAAGAAAAATCTGAAAATCAAATTTAAAAAAAAAAAAAAATTTAAAAGATATATATAAAATTCAAAAAAACCCAAAAATATTGATCCCCACACCCCCATGTTCATGAGCTCCGGACCGAATCAGAAAACTTATTTCAGCTAGCCAAATGCCTCGTCATCTAATTTGTGACGTGCATGAAAGGATCAACGAGATTCCCACTGTCCCTACCGAAACGACAGCCAAGGATATAAAGCAAAGTGTGGCCGGTCGGCCCGTACAGACACAATGTGATTTCTGCCCAGTGCTCTGAATGTCAAAGTGAAGAAATTCAACCAAGCGCAGGTAAATGGCGGGAGTAACTAAGGCTCTCTTAAGGCTGCCGATGTCCAGGGAGGGGCCCTTGCTGCGTGGGAGGGGTCAAGTCGCGGGTCCGGGTTTAACCGGGACCCCTGCTTCGGGTAACTTGTGTGGGGTGGGCTTGCTGTCGCTCCTGGAGCGGTCTGCTTTAAGTCCCATACAAGGATAAGTGGCTGGTCGGCCTGGCGGTAGACTAACCCTCTCCGTTGGGATCTATTACCGGGTTCCTAACACAAGCATGAATATGCTTCAACAGGGTAAAGTCCCATGTTCGGACGTACCCACCACGTCTCGGGTCTCTGCCCGAGACTCAGACCCGGTTGGGAATAGGGACCATGGTGACGCTAGTTGCGGCGTCTCCACGGCTTCCAGTACCCATCTTCCAGTGCACCAAGGGGGATGTAGCGCCCACTTTGGGAATCAATGCGCTTAACAAAAAAAAACACAAGGATACCAAGTCTCCAAAACAACGGGAAAAGGCAACCACCTCTAAAAGTTACATTAAAGACAGCAGTCAGTGCGATGCATCACTTGACAAACCTTCAATGACAATATGTCAAGCAATGCAGTTCTATAGCCAATTACTGCGAACAATGACAACAAAAACTTTCTATATAATGCAGCATTGCTTCCATTTAACGAATAGCAGTCAAATGTTAAGGTGTGACTGCGCTCAGGTGAACTGACATTTCAGATTACCTACTTTAGCACATCAGCTCTTATATATGATGATGTGGTGATTCTAATAATCATATAATTATTTCCTCTTACATATTTAATTTTCCTAATACGAATAAAACAATTTTAAACAAATCAATACTTCTGTAGGTGTTTAATTTTACCTTTATTCAAAAAGATCTATTTATATTGCATCGGGACAGCTATCACATTAGCGTTCATTTATTTTTCAATTGTCAAAATTAGCGTATGTTTGTTTATTAATTCTATCAATGAAGAAGGAAGGAAATAAGCAATATTTTCGGCATATTATGATTTTTTATTTCATAAATGGTAAAAATGTGAATCAAATGCAAAACATGGTTTGTGCAGTTTATGGATAAAGTGTAATGATCATATATATACAAGTGATTTGTAATGTTTCATGCTGAAGATTTCTCGTTCAACGATGCTCCTTGGTCGGGCATACCAGTAGCAGTTAATAGCGATCAAATGAAGACATTAAATGGAAATATGCAACATACATAAAATATCCTAATCACGTGTTGGAAATCATGTACCTAATTCAAGGAGAGTTTTGTGAAGTTTAAAAATAGTTTCAAAGCTCAAGGAAAAGGAAAATGAAATGACAGATTATGCAGAACGTGTAGAAAAAAGCGTTTAGTGTGTTGTTTGTATGATTCTTTAGAACATAAACGACCATTTTGTGTAGGGGAGAAAGTCTACATGTAATTTTGCTACATAACAACGTCTGACTTCAAGTTACAAATGCAATCATTTGTTTCACTTCAAGCAATATTTGTTGTCTGGTTACTGGGTCCAACAAGTTCAAGATATTGCAAAATTCCTTGAGGAATCAGTTAAATCTAAACCGGTATCCCTCTTTTGTGTTGGAATAGACAAGGTAGCTTAAGGTCAAAAAAAGCCATGAAAATACTTTTATGATTGAATTGTGATGATATGAATTTATATTAATAAAATTTGTTGTTTAAAATGCCTGACACTTTTACACCAACTTAATACATTTATGTTTTTATTTCTCCGTCTATTGACACAACATTAAATCTACAATCTCATTTTTCTAAATCAGACCATATCCGATGAAGATCATTTTATTCTTTTTTTAAATTGTATTTAAGCTTTTATAGCGCTTTTATTCTTAACATTTTACAAAGCTGCTAATTTAATGACTGGGTGATACATTACAGGAAATTTAATGTCCTTTCCAAAATCTAAAATGTGAAAATTCTGATGGCGCAGAAGAGTAAATTAGCTTAAAAAAACAATCGATCGGTAATAGTATACAATGTATAGCAAGAAGTGTTACCAGTAACATAAAATGATGTCTGTCAACTGTGATAATGTAATGTACTGTTAAATATTCTGTTAGGTCCAGATTCACTTCCGTCGTGTATCATTGGTATGTTTAAAAAACGGAAAGAGGCCACGAGAATGAAATGCGTAATAATTGCTGACCCTTGACCCGTGACCCATGTGAAATGATCGATTTAGCGCTCTAATTGTAACCACACCTGATAGGCAATTACTCCGATAATGCTTTGCTTATATAGATAAACTGAGAGAAAAGAGGATAAAGAATGTGTTTAACCAGTAGATAGATAGATAGATAGATAGATAGATAGAAGATCGATTTTTATGAAAGGAGAATGTCCGAGATACGAGCTAGAAAGACTGAACAATAGTAAAATGTCAGCATGTATATTGAGAGGTACTTTTGAGACTTAGTATAAAAAGTATAAATAGCAAGAAAATTATGAAGCCAGAGAGAGAGAGAGAGAGAGAGAGAGAGAGAGAGAGAGAGAGAGAGAGAGAGAGAGAGAGAGAGAGAGAGAG